>JARFOC010079409.1:0-14970 GCA_031763485.1 Osmoderma eremita
ATCATTATACAATGTTTGGATTTGAAGTCCTTTAACATTTGGTAGGTGTATGAAAACTTTCGTGACTCACTGTAGTTACATTTTGAGGCTGAGAATTACTGCTTAAAGTCTGCGTGCTTTGAAAGGCTCACTTCTGCATCAGTAATTTTAATATAATTCGAGTGTAGGCCTTCTTTGACTGTACCTACATATCAAAACGATTGTTGTGCATCGACGTTCATAGATTCCTGAACCCTCCTTAAATAATGTGTGTTGTCATTTAAGTCTAAAATAATCCTTAGTTTTTAATCTATGTATTACGTTAGGGTTGAACCAAGATAAGTTATTTTCCTGCATAATTTCGGTAGTACACATTGGGTAAAAATGTTATTAAGCTGACAATAAAAGCTGTGCAATGAACATAACTAAAGTCAATAAGGAATAAACAATCAGTAACCAATAGCTCAAAATTACCTATATTGAAGTTATATTGTACGATATGTATATCGGGAACGGGTGTGGGTTTGTGGAATGCGATAATCCAGAAGGAGATAGCAAGAGGAACGGTCAGGATGTACAAAAGGAAGGATGTCGCGCTCAATAGTCAATTCACAGTTAAAGTTTTGTAAGCTCTAAATCTAAGAAGCGATAATTAAAATTACAAGCATTATTATGTTATCTTAAATCTGAATATTTACAAAAATTTTCAAATAATGTTTTAGCAGTTATTAAATTGAAGCACAAAAATAATTTGAAAAGCTTCAAAAACAGTTCAAAATCAGTAATAATGATTTACAAAAATTAGCAGCATTAAATTTACAGTTACATACTGCAAAGTCTATAACCAGAACAGCAATATCTTATCTAGGGTGCTTATAAACAAATGCGAATACAATATTCCCCAAATACCGTACTACACCACGGATAGTAACGAAATTCTGACAGGGCTGCCGGTTTTCAGTGATCAGAATGATATGAATAGAAATCAACATAAACAGTTACTTAGCAAGCGGATGACTGGTGTTGAACATGCCCTGTATAGATGAAAACAAATTTCAAATACGATCAATTTCCAGGTCGACACAGAATCCCCATTTTATAGGCAAAATGTAGAATCATGCCTAATTTATATCGGTTAATAGAAATGAATTAATGAGTATCTAAATCAAGTAATTACATTGGTTGATAATGTTCACGCAGAGTTAGATTCGCATTTCGCTTAGTGGATGATATCAATGGAAAATCACAAACTAAAACCGTTAAGCTGTTTCTCATACATAATTGACAATATATTATTTATGAGACCTTTAATTTGAATTGCTAGCTATATCCTATAATTTGTTACATTAATACCTAATGGGCATGCAGAGGTTAGCTGGTGGGGAAAGCAAAAATTTAATTAAAGTGCGTATACAATATGTTAAGGGGTACTATTGTTAAACCTATGTGCATCAGAATTGTTCGTGATGGAGTAAGCGACGGTCACGTCCCACAGTGGTCCAGAACACGGAAAACGTGATGGAAAATCAGATTTTCAACTTCTTCGTACAAAGTTAAAATTGCAGCAATTTAATCTTGAATAGTTGCTCTATTTGATGATGTTAATAATATACATCGTATTTACATAAGTTTTTCTATATTTTCAAAATTTAGTAAAATTGAGACGTTGCAGCGTAGAGAAATTAGGGTGTAACTAAAAAAACTGAACCACAAGCAAATGCGCTTATTTGTTGATGTCATTATAATATTGTTATACATTGCTAAGTGTATTATTAAGTCGCATTACTTATTATAGGATAATGTTTACCTGGTACATGAAAATTTATTGTTTGTAACAGGTAATCGGATTATAAAAATTTGCCTTAAGTAGAGGATTAAGTTTAGTTCTACACAACCCTACACGGTAATCACCTCATTTATGCTTAAATTTTGTAAATTCAAGAAAATTAGCAGCCAATATTTGCCTATTCAGAACATATAAAAGTAAACCCCACTTGGTACCCGATCAGTTGGAACTCACCTTTGAGTCGAAACTTTATGCAGATTATTCTGCGCGCTATTTTCGAAATTTCTGACGTTAGAGTGGTTGTAAAAGATTGTGTATTTGTTGCAATAGTTTTTTTGAAAAGTTGTAACATAATGGCTGCGAAGAAAATAAGTCGATTGGTATTACACAAAGTCGCTATGAAGAATGATGATAAATCGACTGAAAGTAAAAAAACGAGCAATGTATCGGTTTATACTTGACACATACGGGCTTGCCGACGAAGATAAATCAAATAAAAATATTTTGTGTTGGCTTGAACACATGTTTTTTCCGAAATATTTTCAATATTGGAAATCGTCCAATAGAACATCAAGTGTTTTTATAAAAAAGCATCTTCTGTGAAATTTTGCAGACCTTTAAGAATGCAATTGGTACGTGAAACTGAAGAAGAACTGAAGAACTGAAGAAATAAAAATGAAAAAATATAACCAAATCCATTTGTTAGAACCTTTTTGTGTCTAATAAATGCACAATAAAATTTTTGCTAGAATTAACTATGGTTGATGGAAAAATATCTAATGCTCTCGCTGATTCCTCTGGGATGAGATGTTATATATGCCGTGCAGCAATATCAAAAATGAACAATTTGGAATACATACGAAATATTCCTGAACAACCAGAAACATTTCAGTTTGACTTATCTGTCATATCATACATTCGTACATAAGATTTTTAGAGTGCTTGTTACACAGAACCTATAGATTAGATATAAAAACGTGGAAAGTTACACAAGGGGACAAACCCAAACTAGAAACTAGGCAACTAACTATTCAAAACTCTTTTCGCGAAAAAATGGGACTTATTGTTGATATTCCTAAACCAGGATTTGGTACAACAAATGATGGCAATACAGCTAGACGATTTTTTGCAAACCCTAAATTGCCATCTGAAATAACTAGAATCAATGAAGATTTAATTCATAAATTTGGAGTACTTTTAGAAACAATAAATAGTTATCTTGACATTAATATAAATAATTTTCGAAAATATTGTTTAGAGACCGCACAAAATACGTTGAATTGTACAATTGGTATTATATGCCTATTTCAGTACATAAAATTTTGCTTCATGGCGCTTCGGTCATTAATAACGCAATTTTACCCATTGGTGAATTGTCAGAAGAAGCACAGGAAGCAAGAAACAAAGATGTGAAAAAATTTCGTACACATTTTACGAGAAAATCATCAAGGGAGCTTACAAATGAGAACTTGTTTTGTCCATTAATATTAAGTTCTGATCCATATCTAAGTTTACAACATTTAACTGATTCTAGAAAACGGCAATTTGATTCGGATATTTTAGAGTGGGTAAGTGTTATTGGGGAAGATGATACTGCACTGGATATATCATCTGAATATTTTTCCGATTCTGATTAATTAATCACAAAATATAAAATGTAATTATTTCTTTTCAATTTTTGTTTTGACTGAGGGTGTTGCTGTTTATGTATAAAAACATTTTACTGAAGCAAAAAAGCTTAATTTTGTATTTTGGACAAAAATTTCTACAATATAATTTGAGGATGTTTTGAAGGTTGTTTTTTTATTAACCAAGTACAAACTCCTAAACATGTCAAACTGTATAATTTGTATAAAAAATATTCTTCGTACTTGTATTAAGTGATATCAGTTTTTCGCATTTAAGGGTTGTATTTTTGGGTAGGTTTGACAAATACGGGTTTTTATGCATAATTTCAGATTCAGCATACCCAAAACCATAAACTTACTCAACTTTTAATGTAAAATTTGTTAAAACTAAAGAGTAAACAATTTCGATCGCGTTCTGAACCACTGTGCGGCCGGTCTACCGCAGTTTTATGTAATATGTGTGACAGGATCCATGCAACTGGGGATGATACCTAAAATTCAATTCATTAAATTATCATTATAACTACTTCTTTTGTTAATCGGTAGTTTTATTATCTGGAATTTTTTTTAATGCAGTTTTATTTTACGACACGGATATCTTTTTGCTCGAGAAAAACCAGCAATATTTATTGAATTTTTCTTGTTTCGGTCAACAAAGTTTCTTTATTTTTTCAATTTAATTCCTATAATTATTTTATCATTATATTTCTTTCACATTTGACATAACATTTTGCTGAAGTAAATAGATGGTTTTATTTCTTTTTAAACTGTTTAACTGCGTCAATAACATTATTTTACATACTCCACTGCTGCTTATCTATTAGGTTAAACGTGGTACGCGTAAATTTTCTTGAAGTTCGGCTGAAAATAACAACATTTAACATTTTGTATACCTGTGATTGGTTTCATTGCGGAATTTCGCAAAGATCAGTTCTTTTCTTCCAAAATATTACCTTATGATATTTCGTAACTGTTAATTTAGGGTAAGTTAAGAACTGTTTTCCTTTAAGATATTTCATAATCTAACTAACATCTGCGGTGCATTCATACACTTTTTCTATGTGTGCAATAAACCCTTTTGCTTTATTTTTGGAAATTCCGACAGTACGAAATCTCACCACTTTAGCTGCCCTTGCAACACACACCCTTGATCAGGTAGACAGACAAAAACTCTATTCGTTCGCTGCAAACTGAAGTTATGCATTTAATTATTGGAATTCAAAATTATATTTAATCTTATTGAATATAATTTTGTCATATATCATTTTAAAAAATGAAGTATATAAATATATATTAAAAAAAATATATAAATATACCTCTGAGATCACACAACACGTCTGATTGTAGTGTCATTTTTTGAACGTACGGCTATTGGCAGAAATCTTCTTTCTTTGATTTATTTAGTCATTTGACGCCGATAAGATCACACGCTTACACAGATCTCAGCTGACTGGTAACTTAGTTACCGCTTTTTGGGATTGTTCTATGAATCCGAGGCTGGACGTTAGATGTCACTGGCTTTTCCTTAAAGACATATGCTAACGTTTGGTTTACGATACGGAATGTTGAACGAGCGACCAGGCATCCTCCGACGTGCACTGTTGAGGACTATGTGAGTCCGAAACAGCTCCCTGTACGTGAGGAATACCTGAAGCTATACAATCTGACGTGTTGTGTGATCTCAGAGGTATATTTATAACTTCTTTTAATATATATTTATATACTTTATTTTTTGAACGTACGTGTCGGCTATTGGCAGAAATCTTCTTTCTTTGATATATCATTTTAATCAGTATTACATTGCTAATCTTCGAACAAATTAATACGTAATTAACCCGTGATTCAAACACAATAAAGCTTTGTTTTCCTATAATATTCTTCAATGAATATTTGTCGACCTGTGATTGGTTGACCCTTTCGCCAGTCCAGCTAATTTTGCAACTCTTAGTTGGGAGAAAATTCCCAGAGCAAGTTCAGTTCATTTTAGCTCATTCGCGACAGCAAGTTAATCTTCGTCCGACCAAGACGAGACAACGGTGAATTCTCGTCCTCCGAACGTAATGTGAGTTCCCCTAGTCCGCCTAGGACACACAATGTTCGCTTCTGTCCGACCGCAATAAGACAATACCTCGTCTCTGTCCGTCCAAAAATACGCAACAACAATATGCGCTAATTATTAAGTGTTCTATATGTACATGTATTAGGTATCATCTTTATTTTTGCCTGTAGAACAACAACAATAAGCTTTGAGTAGATCAGTACAGTAGAGTAATGAAATTCATTGAATTACTAGACGGCCGGCTAAGGTGCGTTCTACTGAAACTGGCCCTTATTGTCAATCCTCTCTCTGAAAAGGGGACGTGATCCGGAATCTCGAACAGTGTGAAAGGATGCAAACAAATCTACAAATATATACGCATGAGCAGATTCGTACATATGGTCGTCTACATCTATTGAACAAGCATAGATGTGAATAGTAATGCCGGCACTGTTATAGATAACTATGCGATCGACTGATATCAAAAGAACGTCTGTTCATTCTCGAAATAAAGGAAATGAAATTGGCGGAAAAATTGAGTTGATTCGGATACACACGGACAAAGAGACGCCGAAATTCAATTTAAGACAACTTCTGCGCACTTTTTTTCAATAAAACAGTTGGTCCTTCTGAAAAGGTTACTTTCCGTATAGCAAATACTTGGCATTATAGTATCCAACAGTAACTAAAGTTACAAGAATTGAAAATGTGTATGTATGTCGTCAGTTCCTTCCCTTTCATATAATTGTTATAAAGCGTCCTAAAAATACATCTTTCTCTGTTAATATATATATAATGTATTGTGTATTTCTACATTTACATACATACACTTAATATTGATGAAATCAAGTACTTTTGCAAACATACCATTCATAAATAACCATTAAATATACCTACCTACCTACTTTTCCATTAATAATAATTTTAGAATTGGAAACAAGGTGTTTCACATTCGCAAGACGTTAATATGTTTTATAAAAGCCAACAGTCACCATTCAACATTTATCACTTAAATGAGCCCTGGCGGAATTGTGGTTCCGGTGGAAGTACGTGAAAAATTGTTTCAGTTTCTACCAACGAAATGTTCGTGGGAGGAAAATGCCTGTCTGAATACTGGAACGCTTTCGTTTCTCGAATAAATGGGATATGAAGTATTTTTTCAAATGACGAAATGCAGAGATAAATTGCTTAAGAGATGATTGTAACAGAAGGGTTTTTAACTTTCGTTAGGAATAAAATTTATCCTGCTGTTTGAAATGGAAACAAAAGCATATATGGATGTTGTTATAGCTTGAAGATAAACTCTTTTTGAAAGGAATAGATTATCGTGTCATTCCAATACTATTACTAAAATGTCTATTGTTGTGGTTTCTATTAAGAGATTAATAGAGCGGTCTTCGTATGGCACCTATTAAAATTACATAAATAAGTGTAAATGAATTTAGAAGATAGAATTAAAATAAGCAATTGAATATCACAAAAGTATGAAAATCGGATGGCAAATGAGAAGGTTAAATGGGGATAACATGTGTTACTAATTACGTTCAGATAATGGACAGGCAAGGTTATTACTCAGAGGAGTCAGTTATGAATTAAATTAAAGAACAATTAAGAGATATTTTAAAAAATTGATAAACAATGAAAGGACATCCATACAATAAAATATTATAGATCATATCAACCTCCGAACAGTACAGAGCTTTCGAGAATTCGATACAGGGTTGCCAAATCGTAGAATCAGTTGTACATTATTACTTCCGGTTCCATTATTTGGGTTTCTGATAGTTAAAATGCATATTTTGAGAAAAACAGTAACATATTTAAGTTATTTAAATTTTAATTTTATGAAAAAGACCATAATTTAATTCATTATTACTCAACATTAACTTAATTCACAATTCGAAGATTTATTTAGGAATTGGAGTATTATACAATTTATTAAATTTAAAGTAAAATATATACTCCTTTAACAAATAATAGTTTCAACTATTGTAACAACAATAGCTGGAATCATACAAATCCCCATATAATACAATAAAATTTAAGAAAGGAATAGCAACTACATACACATATGTCTTGTTTCAACTTTTAGACAGTCGATGAGCCAGTTTGATTTTCAGTTGATGACGAATCTGTTACATGAATGATAAATTTTTCAATGTCATCTTGAAAATTATCCACCATCCACATTTCCCTTTCAATATTTTTTACAAGTTTGATGTAATTTTGCCAATTATCAACTACAGTTACAGTGCTATATGCTCTTCGAATTAATTCCTCTACATTTTTTTACCTTAAATGCGGTATTATTCGTTTTTATACAGTTTCTAACTTGTGCCCATACCATTTCAATGGGATTTAACTCGCAGTGGTAAGGTGGTAATCGAAGAACCTCATGACCTTTTCTTCTCAATTCGTCAATCCAATTTTATCATACTGCGGTTTAATTTGTGACACGCAAAACAGCAAGTCCCTTTTTAGCATATCTTCGGTGGTTGGTATTTGTTTCTCACGGAGCCAATCAATGATTCTTTTGTTCTTTCTCCATGCTGCCGTTGGAATTTTTTCTAATTTTCTGCAGTGGTAGGAAGTATTATAAAGAACAGTTACTAACTTCTGCGGTATATTTGAAAGCAATTTCTTAATAAAATAATCCTCGCATGTGTCTGGATCCATCTCATGATGAACACCAGCAGTGTTTTTCTTGTAGAGAAATGTATTTTCACCACCGGGAACAAATCCTAACTAATGTAGAACGAGGTCCAAGACCAGTTGGGGATTTCAAACCAGTACTTAATCATTGGATAAAAGCTTGTCTATTATTTTGAATTGTAGTGCCTGCCGAAGTTTTATTGACTGCATGCCCTGTATTCACCCATGATTCATCAGTATATATTATAGTTCGACCTGAAACCATTAAAGTTCCAGAAATGTTAAATAGCAAGAACTAAATTGTACCCTCTTCCCTAAATCCCTTGATCTCCCGTAAGTATTTGTGCCTCCACCGAATAATGTTGTCTCGTTCGATAAGTATACTTTTACGTCCTACTTTTTTTTAATTCGAAACCCATACCGTGTAACAATCTATGTAAGGTGGCTCGACTGAAG
Source organism: Osmoderma eremita (assembly GCA_031763485.1). Taxonomy (NCBI): domain Eukaryota; kingdom Metazoa; phylum Arthropoda; class Insecta; order Coleoptera; family Scarabaeidae; genus Osmoderma; species Osmoderma eremita. Next base: position 8,540 of record JARFOC010079409.1, read on the forward strand.
TTAAGGAGATCATCATCAGTATTGACAGCAACAAGAATTGCATTTAATGTAGGTTGCATATTCTGTATAAAAAACCTATGGAATTTTACGTTGAATAGGTGTTTGGGTGTTCTCATCAAATGTTTGTAATCGGTCATTTAGTTGTATGCCTTTCCTTTTCTTGGGGTTCTTGGACTTGACAGTGAACCAGTTTGTTGGTCCTATTTTATGTTATATATTGTACGCTCTGAGTAACCCGAAACTTTACTTAGTTCTTGAACGGCAACATTTACATTCATAGCCTTGTTAAAATAATTTATAAAATTTGCAATCATACACTCCTCCTTCAGGCTAAATTTTCTCCCTTACGCCGTTTTCTCCCTACAGGCTCCATTACCGCAGTGAAAACTGTAATTAAATGTGTAGGATATAAAATTTCTGAAAATCAAGAAAAATATTCGTATTACCCTGTGCACGCTCGAAAAAGATGGATGCGTTCTGAAAAGAACGATTTATACAATTATATGTATATACGAATTAACGTGGAATTTAACTAAAAATATTTTGAAACTACGGGGATAACGATTCACAGCAATTTACGCTAATAGACAGATAGATAGGTACTTTGCCGACGCCGACATATGTAAATAAGTTGCAACATAGCAATCGGAAGTGGAGATAGCCCTAATGACAGCAACTAGGGATAGTAAGAGATAAAAGTTGACAAACCCTCTCGAAGAAATTTTGCCACAATGTAAAGATACATAAAACCATTAGAATGTAAATATAGAATAGAATAGAATAGAACAACTTTAATAGAACTATAAATATTTTATAGTTCACGTCAATACATATGAATTAAAATATAAAATATTAAATAGAATTGGATGAAATAGAATTGGTACATTGTTATTTTATTGCAACTCCGAATTCTTGTACACCGTAGAATGCGTTCTCCATTAGAAAGTTCTTCACTCATCTGTTAAATTTTCCCTTTTGGCAGTTGTTTCCATTCTTCCGATGTAAAGTTATGTAGTTATGTAACAGCATAGATATAAAAATAAGTTATACAATCATACAAAATCATCAAACTTGGTTAAATCTAAAAAAGTAAAGGAAAAATATCATTAAAATAAGAAACAGAAACATGGGAATTTCGGCAAAGTCCAAGGCAAAGCAATCCCTCATAACAGTTGGTTTCAGAAATGGAAACCCGAATATGTATTACAGATATTTTCCAATTTCAGAATCTTACAAATATTCTGAGCGTAGCCCTAGATCTTGTGTTTTACGCCACCTACAATTGCACAAAACATGAAATAATATATTTTACTACTTTTTGCCTTACCATGATTGACCCAGATGAAATCTGCATCCTCTTACTACAACAAATGGAAAAACACTGCTTTATGGATGTTTATTTCAAAATCGGCATAAACAGATATTGGGTTGAAATCCGAAGTTCATTTTTCACGCTCGTTTTCTAGAAACTCAAGAACAACGATTTAAGAATGAATTTGCTTGTTCGAAAACAAAGAAAAGGCGAGAGGTATATAGTGATCGCTTTCCAGACCATGAACAGTAAATGGTAGATAAATTGTTGACATTTCACTTAAACATTTTAGGTTTGTTTCGCACGAAAAAGCCATGGCGTACACAAAGCGGTCCCAATCCTCATTTTATTTAAAATTTTACGAATGCAGAAACAATACCATTACAAGTACTGGAGACCTGGTATTAAGGTGTTACATTTGGCGTTATATAACGTTTAACCCAAAAAAATTACTAAGATCCATTATTAAATATTCAAATATGCAAACGTATTTTCTTGAAACATTTTAAAAGAAATCATATTAAAAAATGTTTTTATGCAATTAGAAATTACTATGTAGTACAGATATTTGGAGCATTTGAGCCATTACAATATTAACTATTGCTTCAATCCTCAACATTATTGATCGCTAATTAAATAAGGGAACAATACTATTGTTTCGCTAACAGGCGCCTCCACCAATCTTTCCCATTGGTAATTGTATACAGATATACCTGCACATTGAGTAACTGATGAAATACGGTTGAGTGAAAGAGTTCCATGTACCGTCTTTATCATAGTTGGAACATAATATCTCGACTGAAGTACTTCTCTATTTACCCTACAAGTGCGCTGGAGTAAGCATCGTATTGCTAGTAAGTATACTACATAGTATTGACAATAGAAGAGCAAGTACAATGTGAATGAATCCAATAGTTGTTAATACAGTTCTAACGTAACGCAATATGCCCCACCAGTTTCTATTATTCCTACAAAGAAAACTTTGTAAACAAAACTATTTAAGTAAGTCCTACTAATATTTACTACTTAACAGTAAGTGGTCTTAAGGAGACTTTAGAAAGAGTAAATGCTCGGGATACTACGAACACAAATTAATCCCATTTGTAATAAACAATGGAGATAAAATACTACTTAGCCGTTTTGCGGTAGACGGACAATGGTTGAAAGGATCCAAGTTATAAATGAGCACCCCCAGTGTGAGTAGTTTATGTCCAAGTTTAACCATTCCAAGAGCGCTTCGCAATTTTCCCCCATAGTAACTACATTAACTGTAATTTATTGCACTTCAATGTGTATTTATTTTCAGTTATATATATATTGATTTAATCCACGGACTGCTGCATTTCCGCTGAAGCCTCGCAATAGGAAAATTTTAGCCTAAAATGTTAGACCTTTCTATTCAAGTAAATTTATATTTTAATTGTAATATATATAAACAGGGATATTCATTTAATGTGCTGCCTATTCAGGCATCCAATACTACGGCATTATCATTATCCGCCCCTACATTTACTTGCTTATGTATTTTCCACCTTAGAAAGTTATTTACTTACAGGGGGTCACAGGGGGCGGAGAAGGGTAGGGGAATGACCGGTAAAAACATGCAATTTCTTAAACGATTGCTTTGAAAGTTTGACACAACGTTGCATTCAAATACGCGCGTATTTTTATAATAGATGTCAGCTGTGACAGGTAAAAACATCCTTTCCTTTCTATTTAATATAACCAGACTGGGCCGCAGCAACACGTGGCCGTGGACAGCTAGTATTTTATAAATATGTGCAAATCTGACATCAATGAATTAATCGGTGATAAAACTGTGAATTTTTGAAAACGGCATGTCTGAAAAAAGGCTACATTTTGAAAAACCGAGCTTCTGTCGGTTATTAAGTATATATTTTTGAATGGTTTACCGGGCAAAGGCATTTTTACTAATGTTAGAAATTTGACGCGATCAGTATGGTTCCCATACCACTTTTACATAGCTGGATTGTGAAATTTAAAAGTGTAAGATGAACACCACTTGAAAACCAGCTTCTGTATTCGCTCCGGAGAACATTGCCTCTGGCCATGATATGATGTTAGAAGATGAATGTATTGAGCTCAAATGCCTAGCAGAAGCAGAATGAATACGTGCTTCACATCGGCCATCAGGGCTTGCGTATGAGAGAGGTTTGAGCCGAATGCATCCGAAAATGCCTGAATCCTGATCAGAAGCGAGTTTGAATTACCACGTCTGGCGAAATCTGCCGCTGTTTTGAAGAAGATTCCTCAAACTTTTTGGATGGGTGTGCCAGTATAGACGAAACCTGACTCTATCTCTATGACCCGGAGACTAAAGAACAATTCAAAGTGTGGAACCTATCTGCCCCCACACGCCAAAAAGAATTTTGTGGTAAAAACATCGGCTTGCAAGACCCTTACCTCAGTTTAATGGGAGCAAAATGGGATAATTCTGATAGAATATTTGGAACATGATAGTATCACCTAAGCATATTATACTGAGTTGGTAAATAAATAACGTCAGAAAATTGAGGAAAGGTACTGTGAAAATTTTGACAAAGTTGTGCTATACACTTTCTTGCTCAAAAGTCGTTGATTGCACTGCGAAAGCTTCATCAAATTTGTTTTGAATTGACTGACCATCCGCCTTCTTCCTTAGACTCAGTCAGACAATTTTTTGTTCCTGAAATTCAAAAGACATTTGAAAGGTAATTTTTTTTAACAATAGCAAAGCTATAGGTTCCGTTGAGGAGTAGCTTGCAGATCAAGCAATGATTTTCTCAGGCTTTGCAAATACTTTCTGAACGTGCCGCTAAATAGGTAAGCCTTAAAGGAGATTATGTTAATAAATATTATTGTATGCGATTATTGCGACTATTTACATGGTAGCCTAAGCAGTTATCAAAACTCCCTCGTTTGTTATTGCAGCGAATAATTACCTTATAGGTACTATATACGTTTCGACATAAATTGAGGGTTTAAAGAGAAAATATGACCCAAAGAAAATAAACTATTACCGATTAAACCGCTAGCAACAATGGAATCAAGAAATAACAAATTGCTAGAAAAAGAGTATAATCAGTAGCAATTTCCTGCAACAAGCTTAGTCTGATATCACCAGCTATTAGACCTTCGCATAGGGGAAAGACAGTTTATGTAAACGCGAGTAAATTAATAAAAATTGTTTTTACATCTTCGTCCGTATCGACTTACTTTTTAACAAGATATCACAGGTCCGTCTTTAGTTGTAGATTAGCTTTATGTAAATTTAGCTCAAAAAATAATAAAGACGAAGTTGAGCAATTTCTAAAACAAGAAAGGGTATGTCACCTGAGAAGACAAATTCCTCTTATTACCATTAAAGAAGGCATTTCGAATGTGTAAAGATGGACAAACTTCGTGAAAGCTGTACGTATATCAAACCCTATATGCAGCACAATTTTACAGGAAAACGGCTTTTCTCGTGGGAGTTTGAAACCCGTGCCGACAGAAACGTATACACCAACGCATTGAGCAATAAATTTAGAAACTATGTACACATGTATGTATCTACACATCTATATCTACTTCTTGCAATATAAGTTTTACCTCTATTCGAAATGTTAGCTTTTCGATCAAAATTTCGCTTACGATTCTAGAAAGATTGACTCAAATTGTACAACATTTAATTACGTACAAGAACAACAGCCCGGGTACCCCCTTACATGAGGAAAACGCTAGTCAACAGACTTTTCTTTAATGTTATACCCGAATGATATGCCCAATATATTATTTCAGGGTAAGTTTTGCATTAGACTTGCATAAGTTACTATGATAACATGGAACGGGTTTAATTTCCAACCTCACCATGAAATTTTTGGAGTAATCAAATTTGCATATCATCCTTTAATAACGCTATTCATTAATTTTTATTTAAAATGGCAAGGTCACAGCTCCATGGTTGCATAAGTAGGTATTTAAACAAACTTCAATAACAAAAAAATGATACATGAAGGAAATTGACCAAAATTCTTTTGGGTTGTGCATGGAACCGTTTAAAGCTCATCTTTTGCATACACCACTGTTCCGGACATTTTGGATAAAGTTAACATAAGTTCCCACAAAAAAGAACAGTTCAAGGGATCCCGCATTAAACCAAGTGTCCCTTATTCTATCAGAACAAAACCTAAAATTTAGTGTTTTATTATTCTATGTAATGTTAGTGTAAATATTTTGATAATCCCGGCTAGTAATGCTTCCAAATGATGTCTATCCCCGCGGAAACTTTCACTAAGGTTTTATTTGGGATCTCCAGTATTGTCTTTGTAGCAATCCCCAGGTGGAAGATTGGGAACAGCTGCCCTACGATTTAGATATATGTGTACATATGTATGAGTGAGAAGTTTTGCGGTCTTCAGCTCAGTTCTTGCGGAGCCAGTTCATGTGAAGCGGCGTTTTATTCTTTGACAAAGAAGATAGTTTTGAATCTTTCACCAATTTTTAATTTTTTACTTCTACATTTTATTGATCGCTTCAGCTACACCTTTCCCGTCGTTAAGACGGATTATGATAGGTCGTTTGCCATTAAACCCATTCGAATCAGATTTGCCTAATACAGGCTAGGGTTTGGCTCAGGCCTTGGGCCTTCTTTTCTGATAGTCACATCCTCGGGTATAGTGAATAATAGGATATGGCTTTTCTCTTTTCTTGCTTTCAAATACTTCTACTATAATTTCAGTTCCCTATAAATTAAATGTATTTAGTTTCAATCTCTCAGGATAGCCAACTCCGCCGCCAATCCTATTGTCCAGAATTTATTTTTACATCACATCGACAATATTTGAAAGCTCAAGAAGCTTGGCGATTAAATAGACTGCGAAGAGCTCAACGTACAAAAGCACGAGACTTAGCTTTCTCTAACTTTAAGACAACGGGACTTGACTTTTCGGAGATCCGGCGCTAATTGTCTGCAGAATATATGAGAAAGGAAAAACTGTGAGTAATACCAATAAAGATAATAAGGGAAGTACGTGGACGCAAGCGTCACACCAATGACTTTGAAGTATATCGCGACATAACATGGGAACGTAAAAAGAACGTTCCTATTACCATATTACTACTAAAATGGGGAATAATT
>JARFOC010079430.1:0-14969 GCA_031763485.1 Osmoderma eremita
TATTTTAAAACTACGACGATAACGATTGACAGCAGTTGACGCTAATAGACAGATAGATAGGTACTTTGCCGACGCCATATGTAAATAAGTTGCAAAATAGCAGTCGGAAGTGACGATAGCGCTAATGACAGCAACTAAGGATAGTAAGAGATAAAAGTTGCTATTATATCCCTCCCATACTGCATACGGAGGTTGAGGCGATCTATAGTGGTATACGTCAAAATTAAAGGTTTATTCCACTATTCTGTGTTGCTTAGGTAGTCTCTCTCTCATATTTCTGTTTAATGGGTGTAGCCTTTACTAAACCCAATTCGGCCATCATTTGAAATACGATATGAGAAGCTTATTTCAATTAGGGGCTTGTGCTGCTTAGGAGCGGATATTAAATATCTGTGACCGATATTCAAACTATGTAGGTCATGACGAAATTTAATTTTATGAAACAGATATTGTGGGGAGCGGTATTCATAATAATTTTATGCTATATACATACGGTATGGACTTGCGTTATGTAGGGCATTCTCAACCACTTCATATCTTCTAATTTCTGGAACATGCTGGAATTTCCTTATATTAAAACTAAATCTTAGGCCTTTTTAAAATTCCAGTAGTTATATCAACATCAATTGCGGGATGATATAAAGGCGACCAGTAATTAAATTGAAAAAGGACAAAAGGTTCATACAGACTTACCTTTTACTTTTGAGAAAGGTAACATCTATGCGGATAAATCTTCCGCAAATGCATGTATGCAATATCCTTTCTCTACTCATCCGACCGAAAAGAATAGTTGCAGTTGTGTATCACGGCGTCAACATGCATATTACACAATTTAATTTTACTAACAAAAAATCGGTAGAACATTTGAACTCAGAACATACCTCATTGATAAATATTATAAAAGTGTCGCAAACTAGTTCCCTGTGACACTCCCAATGTAAGCGGAAATTTGGACAATTAAGTGTGCAAGATATTCTAGAAACTAGGATGGACCGTTGGAAAAACCCAAACTCACGTATAGTAGGTTAAATTTAAAATGTTTATTTAAGATCTTAAGATTAGGTACATCGTTGCTTCAGAAAAGAAATGTTTTTATATCCTTATCTGAAGTATATTTGATTTTTAACTTGAACTATACATATTGCCATGATCTTATACAGCATCTTACGGTAATTCCAAAATTCATTATTATCGTATTAGGTTCGTGTGCCAGGGATGCTGTCGCTACCATCAAATTGTTTGTCATCAGTGTTAATTAAATACGCACAGGACTGCCACCTCTACGATTGGTATTTGAATTTAATATGTGTTTAGGAAAGCGTAAGGATATTATGAGTCTAGCCGGCGACAATTAATGGGTATAAAAATGTTACTAAATCAAAGAATACTTTATTGTTTTTAGATCTTCCAATAGAGATTTCCCAAATATCTTTCATATAAATATGACGGCATATATCCTCCTCGTGGTACTGGTTATGGGATTTAATCTCAACGGCACAACCTTGAGTCTGTCTCACCGCAGAAACATGGCTAGTGGGGAAGTTTCTTACCAAATCGATTAATTATGAAATTGATTCACCCTCGTTCCTTTGTCAAGTACGTTTTATCGTGCCCCAGTACAATCGCAGGTCTGTTGACACTTTTTATGTACCATCAGCACAGCACGCACTAATATTTTTAAAGTTCCGTTTAGTCATATGTATAGGAATTCCAATAGTACAAATATGTATAATATATATCCTCACTGTCTTCCTTTAAGTCACAATAATGGTGATAACTACGTAACCATATTGTAAATTGCAACTGTATAAAATAATATTGTTCTGATGAAACATTAGTTTAAAAAAAACAAATTATATGCTCGTAAACTATATGACTGTATAAGTTTGGTAGCTAGTACAACTTATTCTTGGAATAATTTTTTTTTAATAACGTTCCTATGATATATAAACTGTTTGCATATACATAATAAAACATGTTCTGTATAGCCGTTTTATATTACGTTTACAATTATATACATAATTAATATGTATCAGAAATAATTGACCAAAGTAATTTTACTATTGTAGTCAATCGACAATCGACAACTTATGATACGCGTAAAAGTTCTAGTAATTGCATACTTTATTTGGCTTATATATTATATATACACTTGTCTTTCTGAGGAAATATTAGTCCACTTGTGGTTAAGTAAAACAACCCTTGAAGTAAACTTTCTAGAATGCCTATGGCGTATTCTGGAATAAGGAGGATCAATATTTCAGGAAAATCATTTAATTCTAGTAAACACAGTCAATTGCCACAACTATACAAAGATATAACTTGAAATAAATAAACTATTTGGAGTAAGCCCATTTCTTATTGTGCCAATTTAATTAGGGTAAGTAAATGTAATTATCTAACAATAATAAGGCAACACATTCACTCTAAGTAATGTGGATACTGAGCCCAATTAATATATAGTAACTATTACAAATCAAGCAAATACTCACCCCGAATAACAGAAACACTTCGAATAAATAATGTTTTTCAATTGCAAGGAAAGTTAAAGTTATTTGCCCTTAGTTATCGTTATCAGAAACACGACTTTACTCGTCGTAAGTGGTTTGATGATCTGTCACATATACAAATGAACTTTCTAATTGCCAGTACTAAATTTTTAGTGAATATTTCTCTCAGTGCACATACACAGGGTATCAGATAAGGTAGTTCATTCGTTAAAATTATGTTATAGTAACATTGCTAAATTATATTTTCAAACACATTCTTAGGTTTTTCTACATTATTTAAAAGGTTTACAATTTCTTGATTAAATCATTATAATTAAATTAGCAAGTGCCAGTTAGTTGTCATTCAGAAGTTGTCCGGCTTATGTCAACTTGACATAAATAAAAAGAATGGAAATTTATTATTATTAAAATTCATTAAAAATTTAATTTATCAATTTGTAACGTTGCAATATATCTTATTTTATTCAAGACATTGAACTGCGTCAATAATTTCGTATAAAATCGAGCATTACTATCGCAAAACCCCTCGTCCAAATATATTTTATCGCCCATGTAACAATCGGCCTTAATTGAATTAACTCGTGTGTCATAGATTCTGTTCGTTGCGCGTCTTGCGTCATAAATCACCTTACGCCTCCGCACCGCCTCCGTCCCTTTAGAATCCAACCCGCGAGGCGATGTCGTAAGAACGTCCAGATTTGTCGGTTTCGCAGTAAATTTGGGAAGATTCGCGACGTTTTACGTGACTCCAACGCTCCAGCTAATAAATGTCAACATTCGGCTTTCCTTGCCGAATCCTTCACAAGCGACCCGATATCTTTTTCGGGCGCGCACAACCGTTCGCTTAGATACGCGAAATGCGTTCGCGCAGAATCGTGAAACGGAAGGCGGAAGTCGTAATGATATCAGAATATCCGGAAACCGATTAAGTTTATATCAGCCGCTGCGCTTAAAGTTAATGTTAGTATGACATAAAGCAGTATATCCTTATTAAACTCCAGCAATTTCCTTAAAGAAAATGTATCCCGGAGTTTCTGTTCTTATCGACTGTACATGCGATAACCTATTGTTGCATAATACTGCACATCGATATTTTTATCTGCATCAACTTGCTTTTTTTACTTTTCCATGTGCGTTTAAATTTATACGTATTAGACTTTAAAAATTGTACATTGATTAATTGCAGTTTAAACCTTGCAAAAGCCAATACGATGTATTGGAAATTAAAATAGAGAACACCCTGTATGTGTAAAGGGTTATTATGCACAATATCCCAATTGGGCGCCATCTGTAAGAGAGTAGACACTATTATTTATTCTGTTTCAAGTAGTTAAACACCACGGAGTTGTACAATTTTATACTAATATTCACGTTTCAGGGTTTAATTACACTTTTAGGTAGATAAAAATTTCACTTTATTAACAATATTAAGTTTCTTCCGTGCGTAGTTAGCAGTACTTCATTGCAGTGCTAGGTTTATTTTCCAAGGGAGTTGATATTATTCAATTATCTTTTATCATACATACCATACTTTATTTTGTTTTTAACAACTTTGAGGAATTAACTTTCACTTTTCGGGGTTCTTATAACAATCTCATGGAAATAAGGTTTCAATAATAATTTACACATTTACCTTTCGGTGTTACTTTGACCCGGCCATTGCTAAATCGTTTGTCAACGCCTAGAATAGTTACATTTCTCCGATTGGTGTTATTAAGATCTGAGTCGGATGTTAAACTAATACTAACACCGTCGAGATGTGTTTATTTCTGTTTCTTGGAGTTAGATATTTCTAACTCAATGGCATGTAATTAGAATCCTTCCAAAAAGTGCTAAATTATGTCCATTTAATGCTATTTTAACAAATCTTTTGTGACAGTTCAACTCTTTTTATAGAAACTGCATCTCCGTTTCATTTAACTCTGTAAAATTTCTTTGTGTGTAGTGAAACTTAGCATTACTTATTTTAACTATAAAAAGAAAAACCATTACGATATGTGTATTCTGGGAATGGTTTTAGTTAGTCCTTATCGCCCCCTAGCATTCGCTTGCTAGAACATTACATCAGTAGAAATTCTTTTGGGTCTCCCGCTCCTGCATATAGCTTTGGAAAGGGAGGCCGATTAACCACATTTCGCCCTTGGCACATAGCGAACCAATCGCCGCGTACTCATGTGTTCTTGGCAAATAAACTGCTACATACGGTTATCTCCGACGGCATGCTGAGAATGCCATCTGATATGATGTGCTGACAATATATGATCGTCACATTCTTCACTACCTCCTATCCAAATAGAGAGGAACGGAGATATGAGGAAACCAAACCGACGCAAGTAGACACCAGCTGGTTTACGGGTGGCTCGAAAACACAGCAGGGTCTTGGCGCAGGAATATTCTGCAGCAATGTGAGAGCTGAAAACACTACAACCTCGAGCAACGCGCAACAATTAATCAGGTTTAAATCTATGCCATTGGCATGTACGCAAGAGATATTTTAAACAAAAACCTCAACACATATCAATAAAAATTTTCAGTGTCTGTATAGAAAACATTGTAGGCGCACAAATGCGACTCTAAACTGATCTGGAGCTGCAAAGTCATCCTAGGGGCGTCTACCAAACTAACCCTAATATGGATCCTGAGTCACTCCCTCATTCAACGCAATGAGACAGACGACCCTCGCAGAAATGGGTGCCGCGAGGCAATTCCACGGTTCAGAACTGGCAATTTGCATATCAACTTCGATAGCCAAACAACAAATTAGTTTGTGGTTAAAACAGAAAGTACTCCAACTCTGGAGCAATACTCCTGGTTTGGTACATGCGAAAGGGGAACTGGGGAATTACTATTACTTGTCAGTAAGAGAGTCAAAATAATTACTTCTGTGTTTACGGGTCACTACAGACTTAGAAAACACCTACACAGAATCGGACTATCGGGAGAATCCGAATACCGCCTGCGTATGGAGGACGAAGAAGCAGTAAAGCATGTTATATGGCACTGTCCTGTGGCCACCCGGATAACGTACTCCATCTTTGGGAAGGAAATTACTTCCCTAGCTGACGTGAAGAATTCCTCATTGAACAAGGTTCTGAGCTACCTTAAGGGCTGGACTTGTTTGATACACTCTAGGATGACATCCACTCTACAATACGACCTAGCGGCCGTAGTAGACGGGACGATTAATCGAACCAGACTGGTGACAACGCCACATCAAATAAATACTAGAACATTACATAAGTATAGATACATTATGGCAGGAAAGAAAAATTACTTCAGGTAGTAGGCTACTGCTGGTATAATTAGTGCAATTACCTTTATCTCTAAGAAACCAATACTTGATTCCTTCTTTTGCCTCATACGCATAAATCATAACAACTAAATCTTAGAAAACTGCATCAAAAGAGGTAAAGGTATAAATGAGGATAGTAAGAACAAATCTCAACATTTGTATTCAGTGTCACCAGCGACCCAGAACATAACGCAATTAAAACAAATCTTAAAATTTAGTAAAGAAATAGTTTAGCGGCAAACAGATATGACAAATATTTTGAAATACCATCGCCCAAAATGGAAATAATTCTGTGTTTGTCATCAAAGAACCATCGTATGTTTCAAAAATCAAATTTCACAAATGGAAAAACGATGTGACATCAAAGTTTTGCTAAGATTGCATGAAGAAATTACCTAACAGTATACAAGCAGGTATGAAACCATAAAGTGATAACACATTTTATTAGTAAACAGAAAAGCTGCTTGCTCAGTTTAGTTTAATTATCGTGTTTTGTTCTTAAAACCAAATTGGTAATATAAAAAAAACTTCTGAGTGACAATTATTTGACACTTGCTAACATAATTAGAATATGACTTAATCAAGAGATTGTACCTTCTTATAATATCCAAGAAACCTAAAGATATATTGAAAATATAGTTTGGAAATGTTACTACATACCATGTAAATGTTACAATAAATACGTAGCCAACATATAATTTTAATGAACAAATTAGATCATCAAATATCTTAACAACCCTGTGTATGTGTGTGTTTTGTGTTGCATCCTGTTCTTTCTTCTTATACCGCCGTCGCTCGTTTCAAATCTTTCTCAACGTACTTTTCCAAGTCTTTTGACTCGTGATTTCACTCTCCTTTTAATTCTGCGCACAAAATTTTATTTTCTGACTTCTACAATCTGTTTCTTTATTATTTTTCAATTCGTTATCCTCGCAACCATCTCAAATATTCCCCATCTCCATTACAACATATTCCTATTATGCACTGTACTGCAACGTAACTGCTATAACGACGGGTTCCATTATCAGCGGCCTTTCTCCTCGATTTCCGGATTCTACGGTGGCAACTTGGGCTCGGTTAACTGCACTGGCGCTTCGTTGTTCGTCTGGTAGATCCGCGATGTAATATATGAAATTACTCCAAACAATTCTGTTGTGTTGTGTGATGTGTAATGTGTAACGTGTTAATACTGTAAAAGGTCATAGCAATATATACATATATATTGGGATCCACCATGTAACTGATTGAATGCACATATGGGTTACTTTTATATTTTTATGTTCTTTCTTTCTGAAAATTGGTATTTGTCACAGCATTTAGTTCTTCAAAATTTATATATAAGTACGATATCAAACTTATTACTTCTAATTGCAAGCCTGCAGTACAGTCTAATTATTATAGGCTTACCTTTTGTTTAATTGTTAGTGGGTAATCCTTGTTTAAAAGACAATTTGACTTAGTAGTTAGAATGATTACATTATTTTTCTCTACTGTTTGAGTCTATTTATTTTACATTTCCTTTCTATTGCGGGTCTTACTTTATTGTTAACATTTTCATCAATTTTCTTATAACCCAGCTAATAAAGTAATCCCATTTTTCTTCCTTCCACCTTTGTTTATCTGCTTTAGTCTCCTGAAAATCCGGTTTCCTTTACACTTTGGTTTTTGTAGAATGAAAGCGCATATGTGCTTCAAAACGTCAGAGTATTCTATCGTGTGCTTCGACTGTTAGAAGTGTTTGTTGGTTTCTAGTTTTAAATTTTTTTTCTTTTTAATTTATGAAAGGAATGAGTTGGAACTAGAAAAAAAAACACTTTTAAGCTTTCGAATATTAGTGGTGACAAAAAATGCTATTTTTAAATAGATATATGCGAATAATATAAAGTGGTAGTTATTTCCATATTTTATAATATAATAATTATTGTATAATAATATTATAATAGTAATTGTGACAATAAGTCATACATATAATGCTAAATAATTATACTGTTTTACGAAATTGCAACACCAATTGGTTAATTCACAGGAGCCAGAGGAGGTTTTTTTTCGATTTCCAGTCATTTTGCTAACTAAATCCCCAGTGCACTGGGCAAGTATATTTCAGCGGAGTGTTTCTATAAAGTTTTAATGAGAGTTACTACTGCTCGAATACCGGTGGAATTAAACTATCGTAAAACTAGTTGCATTTCAACAAATTTCCTACGCGGTGCTAGTTAACAAATATGTAACAAAGCATTGCATTGGGAATAATGTTAAGTGAATGAAACTTAGAAGCTTCTCTAAAGTTGCTTAATTAAATTAAAACGAATTCCCAATGCTGACATTTTTTCGCTGTACAATAACAAGTTTCATGAAGCTCTATTTTCAATTCAGGTCTCTAGAAATAAACCTGTAAGTAATATTTATATCCAGCTATTTTTCTGTTTCCATCATTTATTAACGGATCCTTTCATACAAAAACAGCAGGTGCATTTCCTGTCGAAAATAATTTTATCATTAGTTGGAGAAATGGGTCTCGTAAAGATATGAAAGCGTGATGTTTACGAGGACATATTCTTCACGCGGTAATTTGGCTGTTATTTTGCTATTCGCATACGAAAGAGAAAAGAGTAAAGTATAATATGGACGGAGCAAAATCCTAGTGCTACTTTGGCATTTTATGTAAAATATCTTCAGAAAATATTTCACGTCAGAACAACGTAAAAGGTCGACATGGCATATAAAGTTTCTATGGTCGCTAGAATTAGACGCATTTTTCATAAGATGTATATCCACATTTTATGTTCTTGTGTGTGGAAGAAGGGACTTGAGAGGGTACCGAATAAAACTGTAAGAAGGACGAATGATCGAGATCATAAAACGATATCTTTTGACATTGACGCATTTATAGAGGGGTGGATCCATAGCTGATCGCAGAGCAAATAAAGATTAATTTATTGCAGGGCCAAAAGCAAATTCCATTATATATTTTATCTTGAAGGACGCTCTTTTTTATGCGTAGATCTATATTGTTTACCTATACTACACACTTTCCTTAAGAAGAAAAATTTCATGCGAAACTTTTTCAAATTAACTAACCATTCCAAAAGAGTGCAGTCAGAAACTATCCAAAATCAAACGACCCATACGCACGTTCGCAGTGCTGCTGCGTATTTCGAATCTTTTACAATTCGATGTTCACAGAGTAGCGGGATTGCAGCAATAAACGGTTGGTGATTAGCCCAGAATTACAAATTTCTTACGGATTTAACACATGCGCATGGAACCAAATTGATTTGAAGGTTCTTTCAACCTACATCTATATCATATTTAACAGAACGTTGAATTTTGTGTTTATGCTGTAAGCACAAAATGTGGATTTGTGCGTCACACAAACACTTATCTGATTTATACACACAATATGGATTGTTAAACATTGTTTGTTTTAAAAACTCATAGAATTCGAAATGTGCAAAATGAATTTGACCTTTGCATAATAGTTCTACGTGTAACACAGAATTGTTGCAAATTTGCACTCAATGAAATATTCCGGGATGTCGGGATATTCCCGGTAATTATGTGTATTTCAGAGATTATGCTGATGATAAACTATTGAATTTTATTGCAATATTGAATAACATATCTTGGGATCAACTCTTTAACTACAGTGATGTAAATGTAGCTTTTGAATTATTTTTTTTACATTTTTATGAAATATTTTGATCAGTGTTTTCCTTTAATAAATAGGAAAATTAATAAGAGTTGTATTAAATATAGTTGGATCAAACGTGAGGTAAAGTGTTCAAGTGTGGACTTGTTTATACTTCAAAAAAACTTTTCCAGTTATGAGTGATATCTATTGTGAAACAAAAAGAAAATAATAAACTGCTGTTGACAGAAACTAAACGTGATTATTACTCTTCTAAATTGATTAACTCTTCGAATTCTTCGAAAACTGCATGGGAAATTATAAGAAGTTTGACAGGTAATATTTAAAACCGTGAAAATATTGTTCTGGAATGTGACGCTCGAACAACAGATGATGCAGAGATTGTAGCTGAAAGTTTTAATAATTTTTTTCTTGAATCAGTTGACGAAATATCATCTCAAATTTCAGTTAGTGACCATAATATTACAAATAACATCAACATTCAACACAGCGTGCGTGCAATGCCAAATAATGAATTTGAAGTACGTTTATTTAAGAAAGTAAAAAGTAAACCCTTCTGTGGGCCTGAGAGGGTACCCTGTAATTTGCTTAAAAGAGTTGCAGATTGTTTAATAGCTCCAATTAGTTTTTTGATTAATCTATCATTTGGAACTGGCGTATTTCCGTCAAAGTTGAAGGAATCTCGTGTCATTCCTTTACATAGCAAGTTGGATATTAAAAATTATCGTCTTCTTACAACTTCATCTAGGTTCTCAAAATGTTGTGAGTATGCCATGTTGCGTAGACTTACTTTTCATTTGAATAAATATAATATTTTAAATGAGCAACAACATAGATATAGAATTAATCACTCTACAATGACTGCTATACGTACTCTATATGAATGATATTGTTGTCGCGAATGGAAAATGGTCAGTTCCCTATAGGCGTTTTTTACGATTTGAGTCGTGCGTT
Organism: Osmoderma eremita; assembly: GCA_031763485.1. Lineage (NCBI taxonomy): Eukaryota > Metazoa > Arthropoda > Insecta > Coleoptera > Scarabaeidae > Osmoderma > Osmoderma eremita. The sequence goes on from JARFOC010079430.1 coordinate 10,406, forward strand.
CGTGTGTCGACCATAATATTTTGATTACATATATCGGTACCTATGGTATTCGTGGCAATGTTTCACAATGGGTTGAATCTTTCCTAAAAGGAAGAACCCAGTTTGTGAATATTCAAACTCAGTCAGCGGACAAAAAAGATTTTATAAAGGTTTATTAGCCTACCCGTCAGTAGAGGAGTTCCTCAAGGGAGCATTTTGGGTCGAATATTATTTTTGGTTTTTGTTAATGATATTACTAACTTTTTATCGGACTTGACAATGTATGCTGACAATACAAGTGCCGTTGTGTCTTGTAACAACATGTTAGAGGGCCAAAATAGTATCAATTCTGTGTTAAAGGCTATAAATGTATGGTTTTCCCATAAGAAATTGTTTCTTAATGGTGATAAAACCAAATATCTCATATTTCACAATTCTCAGAACAAGACCCAATTCAGTGATAATATAGTCTCAAATGATATCGAAATAGGTCGAGCAAGAGAATTAAACTTTTTGGGTCTATGTATGGACGACAATTTAACTTGCCAGGCACACTGCTACAAACTTACCGGTGAATTAAATGTATCGTGTTATCAAATACGAACTTTAAAGCATACAAAAAATTAAGTATAATCAGCGGCTGGGCGTTAGATGTCTCTGGGATTTTCCTTAAAGACATGTGCTAACGTTCGGTTAACGATACGGAATATTGAACGAGCGACTGGCATCCTACGACGTGCACTGATGAGGACTAGGTGGGTCCGAAACAGCTGTCTGTACGTGAGGAATGCCTGGAACTATACAATCAGACGTGTTGTGTGATCTTAGAGGTATACCTATATATTTTTTAAATATATTTTTTTATATACTTCATTTTTTGAACGTACGTGCCGGCTATTGGCAGAAATCTTCTTTCTTTGATTTAAAGCATATAATTAAAGATAATTGCTTAATATCCTACTATTATGCTAGCGTTCATAGTCGACTGTCTTATGAGATCACAGTATGGGGTGGGTCAATATACATTGAGGATGTTTTTTTAGCCCAACGGAGAATTATTAGATGTATGGCAGGTATTGATAGTTGACAGTCATGTAGATCTTACTTTCAAAAATTGAATATTCTTCCCTTTACTACAATTTATATATACGAACTTTTTATATATGTTTATAATAACAAATCTATTTTTTATGTAAGAACGATATACATTTGCATTTTATATACATCAGTATGATACGAGATCTAAGCTAAATTTCCATATACCCCAATATTCCTTAATTGTAACCGAAAAATGTCCACGCATTTTGGGATTGCGTCTCTTTAACGCTTTGCCTCGCGACTTAAAATCAATCCCAAGTTTGAAATGCTTTAAGCCGGCAATTAAGACTTTCCTTATTCATCGGTGTATATATTCGCTAAGTGAGTTTTGGAATGGCGCACCCAGCAAGGGATGACTTGGTTATTGTCACTGTTATACTTGTGCTTACTTGTACTTTAATTATTGTTTTTTTGAAAATGTGTATATTGTTATTGCAGCCTATCACAATAAATTATTATTATTATACACAGGATTGTGTACATCTCCGTACTGCTATTTTCCTCAGCATAAGTAAACGAAATTAGAAGAATTGGCTTAAAGCCTATTAGTATTATAACTATTATCCAACTTTCCAAACAGTCGAAAATATTTAGGAATTATGCAACATTACATTATTTAGAAATAAATAAAACTTTTGGAAAAAAGTGTTGTAATCATGGATCTAGTTTTCGGTGGGACACTTGTACTAAGGATTGCGACAGTATGGGCTCGTTAGAAAACAAAGAGATCACCGGACAGTTCGAAAGAAGATTATCCAATTTAAATATTTCTAATTACTTATTTCTTATATTTCCTTTTAATACTATGTAAAGCTTGTTAATTAATTATAGAATATTAATTGTTATAGAAACTGTATTTGGTGAGATAATATTGGTAGATTGAAGACATAAATTTAAAAACAACAACAAAAAATCCTTTTGGCGTCTTACGGTTAAATTACTTTAAGATAAATTACTGAAAAAGTAGAATCTTAAATACCTTACAAATTTAACAAAACATATGGTGGGATTTGCAAGGAATAAATTATCATTACGGGTATCCACGGGGGAACGTATAAGTCAAATCCTAAATTAAATTTTCAACGGTTCTCATCACCCTATAATTTCAGTACTTCTCAGATGTTATTCTTTCAGTCCCGCCACCTAGGTAAAATTAAATTTGTCACAATTCATAAACTTCTTCTGTAGGAGTTTTAACTTAATTCCTTCTTGGATGTTATGAATTAAAAACGACGATAAAGTACTGTGATTAATTACAGTACTTAATAGGCTTTCGATGGAACTTTTTCATCATTCAATAACTTGTTCTAAATCTAATTCGATTTATATAGGTAGATTTACGCCGAGTAACGTGGCGAAACGAGTTAATATTAATTAGGAAATGTTACGGCCCTCTATGCAGGAAATGGGGTAATTAAAAATCCATATTTGGTACCCCAGTTGGCATCACCTCATGTTGGAATATCCAACGAGCAGGTAGGCTAGAAGGTATAAATCGATTTACGGACAGCGTCCGCAGTTTCATCTCCGTTATTGGTGAGGTCCGAACCAGCCGTTGAGCTGTCGGGTGAATATATAAAGTAAATTGCTATCTATCTATCTATCTATAAATTGAATGGGGCTACACACCCTCAAATTCGGAGCATATGAATACAGCTATGTGGAATTTGTCATCACTTAGTATGGAAGAAGGGGACTTCATCTACATTCAGTTAAAAGTAGCAAGGAATTTTGCTGATTCGAATGCTAAATTCCTTTTGGAAAAAGAAGAATAGTCCATCATAAACACTAGGGGCTATTAAATGTCCACGTGTTCTATTGCACAATTATTGTAGCATATGATCGAATACTTTTACGTTCTAGAAAGCAATAAAGTTATGTAAATAACTAAATAAATGTTTAATTGCCCAACATTGCTCAGTATGGTTTTGTTGATAAAAGATCAACAACAACAAATGTGGGGAACTACACAGTACCTCCCAGAAGCGTTGGATATGCGGAGTCAGGTTGACACTATCTATACTGATATGACTACTTAGTCGACCGTAAATTTTATGTAATCTGTAGTAGCTTTCGTCCAAGGCAGAGAGTCATCACATCTGGTGTGCTGCAGGGTTCCAATCTGGGCCCCTTGCTCTTCCTATCGTTCATTAACAATATTTCTGATACTGTAGATTGCGAGATTATAATGTTCGCGGACGATATTAAGATCCACTCTCATATCACTTCACAAGATGATTGTATAAAACTGCAGAGGCACTTAGAATTGGTGTCTGGTAGGTGTATGAACAGGATATGCGTCGGAACATTATACTCGTAGGAGCCGTGTAGAATCTGCTTTAACATGAACATCAACATCATTGATCGGTTTTTCCTAAAGCCTCTTTGGTACTCACCCAGTACTGTTTCTGCATGTTCTTCTAGTCTTTGTTTTATTAGGGTAGCCAGTATTTAGGTTGTGTCCAGCAGCGCAATGCCTCCTTGCAATAATTCCTTGTATATTGGTAATAGTACTGCCTTATTCCATGACTTTGGCATTTTTTCGTTTTCCCATGCTTTAATTATCAGATCCAGGATTTGCTTCTGCATAAGTTCCCCACCGTACTTTAAATTCTCCGCTGTCATTTCTTTTTCTCCTGGTGCTTTGTTGTTTTTCACTTTACTTATTATGTTTTTTATTTCGTCTATCGTTGGGTTTTCGACTGCTTCTCCATCAGTAATATTTCCTTGGCTTTCTTTTTCTTCCACTTCCACACCTTTATTTAATACACTCTCAACCTTCGCAATATCTCTTCGTCATCTCCTAGTAAATTGCCCTCCTCATCTTTAATGTATGGTGTGTTACTTTGATACCCAGTTCTCAAGTCCATTACATCTTTATAGAAATTTCTAATTTCTTTGGTTTGGTATTTATTCTCCATCTCCTTTATCTGATTTTCCACATACATTCTTTTCTTTCTCCTTAGGATCTCCTTCACCTTTCTCCTCCTAATCACTGTTATTCTGGCTTATTTTAATTTTATAATATCATTTCATTTTACCTTACAGTAACACGGCCCCATCCTTGAAATCCTCACAACTTATTTTTTATAGTGTTCTGGTTTCCTGTCTACTACCAATAATATTTCATATTTTAACTCGGCAATAGATGTAATATGCAATGTATGTATATAGTAAGTATATTCGAAAGTACGACTTCCATAACTAATAGAAATCCATCGTGACCATAGAATTAATCTTCATTATTAAAATTACTTAATTGAATAGCGGATTTAACTCCAGCCAAGTAATAGATTTAGCTCTAAAGCTGTTAGTAAATTAATAGAGGAAGCCGTGGAAATGGAATCTGTATATATTAAACATTATGGCAACATGTATGTACAATCGCTAATATATATATATATATATACATATGGCTTTACATTCCTTACGGAATTCTAGCCGCTCCTAAAGAGCTCTTCAGACGAGGCATTCTAAATGGTAGTGG
>JARFOC010079441.1:0-14968 GCA_031763485.1 Osmoderma eremita
AAGTAAAAACAACGTCTCATGCGACACAAAGGAAACCAATTCAAACGCCCTAAAAGTTCCTTAATTTTGCGCGCTCAATTGACGCATGCGCAGCGACGCAGGTATCTAATCTTTTTAGTGTCGTCTCAGAATAAGGCGCCAGAAACTGAATGGGCTTTGTTCAGATACTGTCGACGTCAATCGGATATTTTCTCAATCGATTTAAACAAAATATTGAAATTACAAGGGCAATTTACTTTAAAATATACACAATAAGATTTAAAAATTCATTAAAATTACATTAATTATAAAGTTAAATATATAGAGACTTTTTCGGTTTTTTTTCTTTCCGCGAGTTGTCGATCCTAGTTCTTCGAAAATGGCGGCCGGAAAGAAAAATGTGAGCGTCCCGTTTTTAATTATGAAAATATGTGTTTGTTGTGTGAAATTGCCGGGATTCACGTTGTGAATTTGAAAAATAATCCATACTCCTGTTAGTAGTGATCATTTGGTTAGGATTTTTGTGTTTCTCTATCTGCTATGTGTAAATATACATATAGAGGAGGATATGAAGATTTCCGATGTTTGAAACGCATCCCTTGATGTTCATGTAAGTATTTGTTCTATAATCTTTGTTAGTAATTACATCTTATTATAACATGACAACGATTTCATTTCTTTATTTTTCAATTTCAAATAACCGCCTCAAACGTATGTTCGGTTTTCCCAGGCATGATCGTTTTCGTTCAGGGGATTCATATTTGAAATCCATATTTTCATATCAAAATTGTAATAAAATATTTTGATATTGTTACAGCACCCGTCTAAGATTATTCGACGCAACCTACAGGAAAACTCAAGGTAGGAATAAGAATAGAATTGTTTATAATTCCTCTAATTGCATTACGATAACTTTCCCGCTATCAATTCGTAGTTTCCACAAAATGGCGGTTGGTACATAATCGTCCGCCTATCGTGTTTTCAAATATATTATGTGTTTAATAGTTCCTTTAGTGTCGCACTTTTGTGTTGTAAATTAAGAATATTCTACTTTTTCCATGTTTTACACATATTTGAACGCACTTTTACTCCTAAAATTGTGGAAAATTCAAGTGTTTGAAAGAAGCCGGTTTTAAAATTTCATGCAATTGACCATTGAGGTACAAAGTACAGCAATGTATCTTCCTGGCATCTTGAGGAAGTGACTGGAAGTTCAACATGGAATAGGTTTCTAGGTTTGGTTACGCCTACTTTACCGACTAACCGAAATATAGATATATGTAATGTGTTAGTTAAATATCTTGTAATTTAATTAACACATTACACATATCTATATATTATCGTCAGAACATATCTGTAGTGACGGTATGCCTTGTTTACTATTTATTTAAATGAAGGTGACTGTTTTAGCATTGCTTGTTAGATGGAGCTGATTTGAATTACCTATATGTAGTTCCCTATGTTATCCTCAGTTGTTTGAATTGGCTGGGAGATGGAAAATATTCTTGTTTATATATATATTTATATACAATATTAGGTGATGCTTTAAATTAAAGATGTGATACAATTGCAGAGTAGGTGTATTATTTATCGCAGATTAAACACCATCTTGTATAAATACTATTGTTTAAGTATTGCCCAAATTAAGCGACTATTCCTTTAAAAAGTTCAAGTAAACCACTTGGCAATGTCAGGTAATCAAAACTACTACCAGGTAATACCATTTAATATATTACAACAAAACTATTCGTATTCCCTATAATTTATAACCTAACACAATTTGCTTTGCTTTTGAAGATTAGACTCAATGTGTACACGGGTTATTGCATGTATGCGTATATATCGCGTGTATTTTATTGATTGTAACTAACGCCACGTTTCCTTTAATCGTATAGTTGGCAGTAGAGGAGGCAAGGGAGAGTTGGTATCCTGGAAGAGTTAGGACAAGGTAATTTTTTAACTGATAAGTTGGCTAGACACTTAAAAGGGAAAAATATGTTCCTACTTTTCCAACCCTCCCTCACTTCCCATACACAGTGGCGTGCCTAATGAAATTTAGTATTGTAAACTTAACCATACCTTTTACTACTGTATAAGCTTGGACATCACGTGATAAAAGGGGTGTAGCCGATTGACATTGATGGGTATACGATTCCTAAACTTGCTTCAATGTATATGCTATAAGTTACATGTCCCTGAGGTTATCAAAAATATCAGAAAAAAGCCCTTTCCACAGAATGTAACGAGTGGTATTATAACAATGTGCAAAGTGCATAAGTGGGGTTGATTCGTTCGCAATCAGTTGGAAACTGTACTCGCATGCAGTGCCGCTGCATCTGTCAATATTAAATTCTCTTGCCGCGGAATCCCTATGACTATGTAGCTCTACATGTATCCGTATATGGGCAATGTACTAGTTTCTTCATTGTCTTTCGATTTCAATGTTTTTTTTTATTAAGAAAAGTGGGTTGTTTAACTTTTGCAAAATATAAATTTACATTCTTCTGTAGGACTAATCCCCTCTAGGCTAGGATAACATCCTTTGGCAACAACTTCTCTAGAAAAATTGGATTTTCTGAATCTAATAAACTTGTTGCTGGCAAGGTACCCAAATGTTTGTGATACAAAACAGATTGCTCTTTTGGGCAGTTATTCCATTTAAGTATTTGAAGGTGTTTTTTCCTTATGGGAGCCGTCTGATATATGTATTCGGAAACAGTTTAGCCTCTTGGCTTTTTGTATTTATCTTCCATTTTTGTACCCATGTAGTATACCATCCTTCTCAAATCTTTGTGCCCTGTACCAATCAGTATAGATCCTTGGCCGGTTGGTCTATATAGCCTTCTGGGTTCGTTCTTGGTTCTCCAAAGATTGCCTGTCTTCTAGGGTTTAAGGTTTTGCATTCACATAAGATGTCATATGCAGTCTCCATTGCTCCTTCACGCAGTCTACAGCTCGAATCCTCCAATGTTAACCCCAATTTTCTGTAGGTGTCTTTTCAGTGCGCAGTATCCTATCAGGTGGCCTATTACTGGACGAATGTGATTCTTACTAAGATTTAGTAGTTCGTCGGCTTTCTGATTTGAAGGTGTTGTATTGTTTGTAATGAGAATACACACTAGAACAGGGTGAATAGGCAGTTTATCTCGTGCCTTCACACAATTCACAACAATACAAAACTGAGGCGTACCTACCCACCAATGTTATATGTGACGTCACATCCCCGTGTTCTATTCGATTTATAACATTAATGTTACTTGCAGTTGATGTGAAGGCATCTATTGCCTACGTTAATGACTAATCTCTGGCGAATTTAGCAATTTTAGACACAGTGACAAACGGTAGAGCGCAAAATTATCGAAAACACGGTATACCTCACGTACAAACATTAAAATATATTCGATTATACAATGAATCTCCAAAATAATGAAACCCACGTGACCTCTTTTAGGTATGCAACTCAGTTAGCAGCATGGTAATACTCAAAAATAAAATTCCTGTACAGATTTTCATGTGTATATATTGACAGATAAAATTTGATAGGTTAGGTTTTGGGTTACAAATAATTATATACAGGCAAGAAATACGGAAATAATTATGTTGTGAAAGTTATAACAAATTTGATTAACGAAGACTCAGGAATAGAATAAAGGCAGAAATATAACAGCCAGCGTACGAAAGTCAACTGTCAAATATCGGCTATTTCTCGTTCTAGACAGAAATATTAGGGATATTTAATTCGTTGCCAACTTAAAATTTACGTCATGTTATATTACAGGTCACGTGAGTTTCGTTACTTTGTAGATTCATTGTACTTAAGAAGTAATATAGTTAACGTATTTCTCAAAATCTGTTTGAAGTAGGGGGTTTTGTGAGAGAATATTTCTAGTGTCATTCTTTAGTTGGGTATGACGTTTTAAACCGGGAACATTTTTCTTTTGAAACATAACCACACTCTTTAGGATATCACACTATTTGGGGATTTCCTTGCTTTGACATTAACGTTAATATTTGTTTGAGTGGTTACCAGCCCAGAATTATTATTATTATTAGATGAATCTAAGTGTGCTATTTATAATACATGATATCATTTCGTCAATACGTAAATATATACTTTATCGTCAATAGAAAATGTAATCGAGGAACATTGATACGGCGACGGTGAAAAGCAATCTCGCGGGGTATAGTAACATCGGAATAGAAACGATCAACTCGCAGACTCGTAGCAGACCGGAATGATTTAATGGTTGCTGCCAGACTGCGAGCTCGATTCCGACCAAGTTTCCTTTCCATGTATCCGTGTATTTGTACACGATGTAATTGTATGTGTGTACGGGCGCCAGGATTCCTGAAAATTCGGAACGGATCCATACTCGGTGTAGATTTCGTGGTGCGTTCACCTTTCTGACTCTTTGCACTTGACGAAGTAAAGTCCGTCTCGTATTTTTATCAATTGAAAAATTTCTGATATCGACTATGGCACACTATCCATTAATAGTTTCTCTAATACTTGACCCAAATTTGTGGATAGAAGTTATTTTGTTTCTACCTCCCAGTAGAAACAAAATAACTTTATTATATATTATATAATTTTGTTCCCAAATCCCGTGGATCTTCGTGCGCGTGTGAGTCGGTTGAGTGACGGCCTTAAGTCGTCCCGGTTATTTGTGGCATGCTGATGGTGATGATCATTGCAGAGGAACAATTTTTTATTGTTGTGTATATAAGTAATGATTTACACCGACGGGAAGTAGGGATGGGACAAACGGTTATTTTCAAAAAACTGTGATCACCGCTATATTATTTTCCAATAACCTTTATTCATATACACAACTAGGCCAAAAGAAGAATACAACGTAGACACGTTTAAGAAATAGAAATGTACATCGAATTATTTAGGTTTTCTATTTTCTAAATATTACATTCCAGAAGGTACATATACATCACGTAAATGCTACATCTATAATGGGTACAGAACGTATACTATTTATAATTTAACTTAAAAAAACAGAACCAAGATGGTTTCAAATTTAAATTCGATGATATCAGTTGTTTTACCCTTGACTCAACCAGCCACTTCGTATTCAATCTAAGCATAAACAATAAACAGTCTTAGATATGGCACCACTATTCAGATTCACCGCAGTGAATATTATACTTAGCAACCGAAGCACATCGGTTCTTGAGCGAATATTGGATCCAGCTTTACCGGCTATCGGTTATTTTGGTAACTGTTAATATCGAAAGTTGAGAATCGGTGAAAACAGTTACCCGACGGTAACGGTTATTAGTAACAGTTAGCGATATATCGTCCATGCCTAACGGCAAGGTAGGTATGCTTTGTGTTTTGAAATGTTATCTACAACTTTCATTATAGTCAAGATTGTTTAGAATTCTTTTGGCTTTCTTTTGTGTCATAAATACCGTATGAGCTTCCATCGACATTCCCCAAAATAGCATGCCATAGGTTCGAAGGACTGGAAATATTAGAAGTAGTTGCTCCATAAACAACGTAACGTGTGTTTGATCTTGCTTAAAGCGTATAGTGCAGCCGATAGCCTGCTACACAGCTTGTCTATGTGGTGATGCCATTTCAAAGTGCTATCAGGGGTAATGCCCAGGAACTCCACATCAGATGCCGTACCATTACCAGTGGAAAATGCAATAGTTTTTGTTGTGTCAACATTTGATTTCTCCAAGAAAGAATCGTGAAGCGTTCCAGCCGGTCAGCTGCACCCTGTCAGCAATGTAAGATTTTATGAGGTTAAATGGATTTCCCCTAATGGGTTCTCCAGCAAGACATCATGATGCGCGAAAACAAAAGCCTTTGATAGATCTGAAAGTGTCAGCTGGTTCGAAGCATCGTAAATCTGCTGGACCATTTCTGATATCTCACTAGTTGTCAAGCGAGTCCTTCTATAGCCGTACTGTTTTGATGACAGATAGTTGTTGTTCTCGAAAGAGTAGATCAATCTAGATGCGATTACCTGTTCAAGTACCTTTGATAAAGATGGCATTATGCTTATGGGTCAATAGTTTTCACCCTGGTTTTTGTTTCCTTTTTTGTATATTGGGATAACGTTCCCCACTTTAAACAGGGACAACAATTGCAAGTGAAATGAGCAAAATCCCACAAGAAGAGGGCTTAGTGAAGTGTTATTGGAGAGAACTGATTTAGTGCGACTATGCAAGCGCATGAAACCGATTATGTAGGTGGAGTGATATTAAAAAGCAGAGCTCAGCGTGAAACATTATAGAAGATGTTAAAAGCTGGAGAAAACCAATAGACTGAAATCAATAGTTAGTGTAAGTTAGCATAGTAATAACTAATTAGTTGTACAACTAGCGGCCGTAATAACAAATTTTTACAATTTATTAGTTACTCATAATGTTTGTTATAAGAATAAGTACTTTAAAAATTGTTTCCATTAACGTTATATTAAAAGGTTTCTTATAACTTGAATGTCTGGGATTTTTCTGTGGTACTTGTGTAATTAATTTTTTTTAGTTTCTTTCGTTTCTAACTTTAGTATTTGTTCAGACCAGATTATGTCTGGCCACGTGCGTTGTTTTGCTAACAATATGTATAAATATATGTATGTATATGTAAATACGGGTTAGTTTAATGTTCCCAACTATTTAAATGTTTTATAATCTATAATATTTAAAAACAAGACATTTTCTTCAAAGACTTTAATAAAATTTATTTCGCTAGTATACAACAGAATATTTTTCTGCTAGGACGGATTTAAATTTAAACGTGCTGGAACTAGTTCGGTACACAAAGGTGTCTGTAATTGCGCGGTATCCTTATTCAGCTATCGATATTTTTGGCTTATCGATTGGGGAGTGCATGTAGGATGTATGGGACGACATGAATGTTAATTGAGTGCGCGTCAAAAACCGATAAGCCAACGAAAATTGCTTTTTAACTAATAGCTTCATACATATTTAGGCGAAAAACGGATTGTACGGGAAAGGAAAACTCATTCTAGAAACTCGATTATGTAAATATGTATGTATGACGCAATTCTCTGTAATATCCATTAAAATAATCATAGTTCGTGTTCGTCATAGTTCTGACGTCAAAGTGTAACAAAATAATAATGATTAATATAATTAAGTAAATAAATAAATGTTTATTGCTGCCTAGTAGACCACAAGATGGCATAAGATAAGCCACAAGCAAAATCAAAATTACAACTAAAAATTAAAATAAAGAAAAGCGGATATGTCAAATTAATCATAGTTATATATAAACACACTGTTCGGAGTAGGGGAGACCGTGGTAAGTTGACGATACTAAGGAAAACAGAATATATTTCGGAAACTAATTATAATTAGATTCTGAAAATTTAACATAGAAATATAGAAAATTTAAGATAGACAAAGAAACTTACTTTAATTTGCCCTAACATAATAAAAACTGAATGTACATTGTTCTCACAAAAAAAAATGGAAAACTCATTCCTACAAATTTGAAATCTTACCCCAGCTCATGGGTAAGATGACCTGTCAACTGGGGTAAATTGACGTATATATATCAGTTGTAATTTTGAGATATTTTAAAGCAAACAAAAAATTAAATTAAAAGTTATTTCCTTTATTTTAACAAACTTAAGTATATCAACATACGTCGCACGTAAATTGTCCACAACCAGCATATGTTGTACATTGTTCATGCCACCACATTGCAGATGTTGCACATTGAATTCACGGTTCGTAAGGGGATCTTCATACTTTTCATCGCAGCCTGGACATCGATATTCCCTTACTGTACAAGTCTCTTATTTTGGTGTGCTAACAATATTCTGTACTTTAAAACTCTTCTTAACCTTTTTTTCCCCCTTTTCCAATTTTTTTTCCTTTTGTTGAGGTGCTCTCTCTTCTATTTCACATTTCACAGGCGTGCTAGTGATTCCATTCGAAACAATTTTTCTCTTATTTGGAATATATTTTCTTTTACTTTGTGGAAAAGGTTTTATATCTTGTAGCGGTGTGTATGAATTAGAACTTTGACCAAATAAGCTGCGTTCCGCGTACGCTATGTTAGATGCATCTGGTGGTATATTTATTACTGATAGAATTTTTATATTTGAACATGCCGAGCCGAATATCTTTTCTAGACTCACAAGATTTTTGGCTGTTATTTTGGTCGATATTTCCTTCTTGTTTTATACGTTTTCTTACATTGATTCATATTCGTCAATCGACTTGTTTGAATTCTGACTTTTTGACTCAAAATTAGTTTCAGATGTTATTGCAGCTGCGTATTCACTGTCGTCAAAAATTAAAGGATTATATGGTTCAATTGCTGTAGCCCCGAAACCTTTTATTGTATTATTAACAGTGGCAGCCCTTCCATATGCTGAGCCAAATAGTTGACATATATTTTTATCTGTTATGACACTTCTTGGGTTATTAATTTTTAATGGACCGAAAAACGATATGTCCAGTGGCTAGAGTGTGTATAATGTGTGCGGTGGCAAACCAACAATAACTATACCGTTAGCGCGACAAAAAATTATGGCTCCTAATGAAATATGTGAAGTATGATTGTCTAGAAGGAGTAACACTGGAGTGCACTGAGTTGGCTTCACGTGAGCTACAAAATGTTCCTAGTATTTGACAAACGATTCTGAATTCATCCACCCAGTAGGCTGAGCTATGCCTTTAGTTCCTGGTGGACATCCGTAGAGAAGTTTCGGCTTCATACGATGACGAGCACATATTAAAAAGGGTGGGACATGCACTCCAGTTGCACTTATGGCACAAACTATTGTTGTGTTATGTCCGTGCTCTGCTGAAACAATTATTGAAACTCTGCGTTGACCAACTGGAGTGACAACTTTCGGCAATTTTGAAGGCACTGTAGAGAGCCCAGACTCGTCAACTTTGACAATTCTGTTTGGAGTGAATCCATATTTTGCCCGAACATCCTTCAATATGTTACAAAATCTTCCCACTACCACTTTATTAAATCCCCTTTATTAAGTCTTGCCGTAGAAGTGGCTTTTGTTGGAAAGCTCAATACCGTCAATGTCTGCAAACTGAAAAGCCAACTTGCGAATTTGTATTGATGTAAGTCCTAGATCTCTGACGTTAAATTCTTTCAAATAATCAACAAACTCTTTTGTCTGTTTGTCGTCAAACGTTTTTTGATAGCGCTCTCCGTGAACAGGCAGTTGCTCCCCATTTTCACGTTCTTTTATGTTTCTTCTAAGAGTTGCTTAGGGGATCGAAAAATTGTTAGCTGCCGCATTGCAGCATATTTCATTGTTTTCTACTGCGTGTATTGCAGCAATTAAATTGATTTCTGACCATTCTCGATGACTGGTCTTTTTCTTGTAATTTCTGGGCATCCCAACAAAAAGAATAGTTTTATCATTATCACCGACTACACAAGGCATTTCGTACTGGGGTAAGTTGACGAATTCGTCATCTTTCCCTCGCCATCTTGCTCCATACGAAATGCAACAAATAACCTTCAGTTGCAAGCTAAATAGAGAATACTACCCTACTATTTTATTGTGCAGTAAGAAGCTATTAATATACGCTCTTGTGCGTTGTGATTCGTTTTGTATACTTACTTGTCCTTCTGTAAAAAACCACTAACAAAGGTAGAACGAAATTTACACCACTACATGCAGAAATAAAAAACATGTGATCAGAATCAGTAGGTAAGTAAGATCAATTCACTTTTGCTGTAATTTATTAGTAGCTGTATAGCGCTAGGTGGAGGCATCTAGCACATTTAATCCAATACATACTGGTCTGAGTAAAATAGGTTCGTTATCTTACCCCATTCGTCAGTTTACCCCGGTCTTCCCTACTCCTCCCGCACAAAGTATTAATTAATTCGGGACGACACGTGTTTCGAGAATACGTGGATTCCCATTATCAAGTCGAATAACCGAATGGCCTGGGAGTTGGTAGTAAAATATTCCAAGATTAGCAAAGAAACGGGTTATTTTTGTAAATTGCCTATCCTGATTTCTTCCCTGTAATGTCACCTGTCAACTGTCACCTCTAGTTTGAATTTGTTATTGCGTTTTATTTTATTTTATTTTCATAATTTGTGTATGTTTGAGTAGTTGAGTGTAGATTTTCACGGCCCTAGTACTTTGTAGCAGAGTTTTCCGGGTGTTGCCATGCTGTGGTATTTATACTTGACGTGTCGCTGATCATGCTGTGAGCTCTTTCAGAAGCTGTCAAAAGACTGTCTTTTGATAGTCTTTTGACAACGCAACAATAACTGGAAAATATGTCTTACGTTTCTCGGCATTCTTCTCTTTTTTAAGGTAATGCCGTTCATCTTGTAGATCGAAAAGTAACCTCATTTTACTTACAGCGCGTGCGCAATAAATGTTTAGCCACCCGATGACGGCACAAATTATTGCTCTTAAGCATCGAGTTCGAACTCGACGCTAAAAGCAATAATTTGTGTGTGCGACCGGCGGACCGGAAGAAACGTCCAACCGACCGAAATCTTGGCCGGCTGACGCCGCACTTACCTCGTGTAGCGCTCAAGGATAGGTTTGTTTATTTATGCGTGTGTGTACAGTCACCTATCTATGAATACTGGGCGCTTGATCTTGGAGGTTCAAGAACATCCTGGTCGTTGGCACTTGAAAGATTCAGCTGGTTTAGCATCCCTTTCATTGATTTCCCCATGAGACCATGAGCCCACAGTGGGATTTTATCTGTTCTTCAATAGTAACTTTTCGTTTTCTCCAGTTTCTCTGTCTTGATTTGCCATTTGAGTATGAAATTTTGGGCAATAATTGCCCAAATTATTTTTTCAGTACTCCTTGTGCAGGGATGCCCTCAATTCCAAGTAGTGTATTTTGTTAAAGCTTATATAAATAATATATTTCTTCTTATAACTTTCTTTACATAACAATTGTAAAATCAAGGACAATTTAAACACGTCTGTTCTCCGTTAAATTCTATTTTTAACTGCCTACGTACCGATCACCAAAAGTGTATGTAACTCATTGTCCGTTTTATCATATGCGGGTAGGATTTGGGTCCCAACAGATACATGTTTTGCTGAATGTGTGTTATTTGAAGATAATATACTGAGCGATCTTACGTAGTAGAATGACAAACATAACACACTTATAAGTAATAATCAAACCCTCACCAATATTAACAATAATATTCTAAACTAATGTACGATTAACACAATATTTCTTCCAACATTTTGTGATCCATTTTACAGTTTCAATAATTAATCCAAGGTGTTATCAAGTTCCATTGATGCTTTCACCCCATTTGCAGTTTAAAATCCAGTGAATTAACCAAAGATGACGAGAATCCACCGTGGTTGAGTTCGCTTTTGATCGCATTTGTGTTTATAATCTAGAACCAGAAAAAAAAGCAAATTTTGATCTTAGTCCGGCCGCTAGCAGTTAATTTGCTTTCTTTTTTATCCCCTCAAAAGTAATTTTGGTCGACGAGATTTCCTTTACCTACTTTACTCCGACGCCGCGGCCTAAATTCAAACGGAAAAGGCCACATAGCGAGGAGCGGTCCCCGAGCGCACCAAATATGCAAAAATATAAGCCCACGAGAAACGGAATAAAAGAATGGGAAGCGTGGAAAAAATAAACAGCGGTATCACGAATGCTTAATGTATCCTCCTCGACTGTTTGCTCAGTTGGTACAATGTTGGCGGTGAACGAATGAGAAAGGGGAAAGGCGGGCTGACCTCTGACATTTAACAAGTTGGGAGATTCAGGATCGGCCTGGCGCTGGGCTCTGCTGTTGGTAAACAAGATTCAGCGCCCACGCTATTACTCGTTACACAATAAAATTTATACGCAGATACCAATATAACGATGTTAGTGATGATGTCGCAAAAGGAGGTTTGGGAGATGTCCGACGCGCTATTATTTTGTGTACAGACTGTCTAAAACCGGATTGATTTGATTAATGTTTCCGTAGTGCATTTGGATACACCGATTTTAAACAAACTGTTGACGTAATTCCGGCAATTTAATTAGAATTCCTCTGCGTTTGTGTATTCAGCACTGTTTTTGGCGTTGCCCTCAATAATCGCCAACTGTACTAATTATTAATGAAACTGGTAGGAATTCGAAAAAGCTACCTAGGGAAAGTCATGAGGAGGCGTTATGTATTTCATCTCGCTGTAGGTGGTGACGAATTATTTTCCAAGAACCTCTCGTCGATTTAGGAGAGTTGGAAATTTCCACATAGCCGAGTGTCTTAATTGGGAGAATTAGTGTTGACGTCAAAAAATGGAAATTCTGGAAAACTTTCCAAACGAAACAAACTACATAACCTCACATTCTGGAAGCCGAACATTCCCTATAAAATGCTTTATTTAGAATTTTGCATCGTGTCGTGTTTCTTTCTGCACCTGTATTTTATCTTATTAGGAAAGCGATGATGTGCTTTGCACGAAATCACCACAGTGAGCAGCAAAAGGGCAAACATTTTTGAAAGAAATAAAATTATTACTCCTAACACTGGTATCTTATCTTTACCATTAGCTAATATGGTACCCATATTATTAGGAGTTGATGAGGCGTCATGTTTGTCATAATACAATGAGATCACTCAGTATATTATCTTTAATCTAAAACACATTACGCAAAATATGTATGGGTTGGAACCCAAATATTCTACCTGCATATTATAAAAGAAAGACAATGAGTCACATACACAATTGGTTAACTGTAGGGAATATAGTTGAATATAGAATTTAACCGAGAACAGATTTTTGATTTTACTTTGATTTTACACTTATATTGCTTTAAGGGGGGTTTTGATGTCAAAAGTAAAACCTCATTTCTCTTTTGGATAAAGTTTATTTCAGTATCAATTGTATACTTTTCGCTTAGTTAATATATTACGTAATCAGTTTTGAAGTGTTGAACTTTTAGTTGTGTCTTGGGTTACGCATCCCTGTGGACCTTTCTGCTCTACCTCTTGTACCTTCCCGTTTAGGCAGAATTCCCCTGACAAGGTTTGATTTGCAAACGAGTAGCGCCTGCCCTCTCCAACTTAATAATACAATCGATGCCGTCTTCACTGTGTGCTGGCTGGCACTCTGAATGGAGGGACGCACAGGTGAGCTTCAGGCGTCAATTTTCCGTTTTTCATTTTTCATTAAAATTTCATTTCCAGCCATTTAAAATTGTTTGTTTCCGTGGTTACCTATAGCTCTCTCAACGAAACAGCCGACTTTTGACAGCGATAATGTTAAAATCATACCAACACAACCAAACACAACTTTCCATTTAGCAAATGCATAGTAATGTCATATCTAGTGACATTTCGTCCGCGTAGGATTTCTTCAATTAGAGCTTTGCCAGTTGCACGGATAAGGTAAGTTGTCAACGCACTTATTTGACATCTGTCATCTTGACGTTCTATTTGGTATTGATAGTTTTCGTATTTTTTTAACCATAACCTATCTGTATATCTGTCAAACCATATGATATGCTATGTCACGAAAAGACAAAATGTCAAAAGTCGGTTGTTTAATTGCAAGAACTATACGTACCTGTAGTGAATGTAGGTAACCAGAGACCGCTTACCTAAGGTCTTGTGATTTTTATAGTTGGTACCTTTTTGATGTAGTTATTACAATTTTGTTAGGTTAGAATCTATTTGTCACTTTGACACACGATAATTTATATAAATTTTAAGTAACAGCTTTGGAATTAAATTGTTAATTTCAAAAATAAATTGTATAATCCTTTTTGGCGGACCCTTTTGAGTTGTAATCAAAGATCCAGTCTTCGGTGGAACATATGTACAAGTACATACACCGAACTACAGCGCAGTAGCGGTCTTATGATCTTGTGAACGTATGCGGGAAAGAGGTTTGGGACGAGGGAATGGAAGAGGAAATTGAGCAGGTACCGTGCATTTCGGAAATGTCAAAGGTCGGCGATAATGCTGAGGATCGAGAGACGGATTACCGGGAAATTTATTGTTGCTACCCGTAGCCGTTGCTTTCTCATTGTTGTACTTACGTTCGATATTCATATTCTCGTGTTAGAGGTATTGTTTTTAGTGTTTTTGTATATCCCACATCAAACAAAAAGCTCGCTACCCACCTACAATGTCGCTGTGCAGTAGTTGTTATTATTGAGTGGGATTCTGATATGTTTTTTATTACTTTTGGTACAACTGTGTTGGGAAATTTTATGTAATTCCCGGGTCTTTGCCTGTATTCTTGTCAGTTGGTCTTTTTCTATATACGTGCTTGTATATTATCTTTTATTAATTGCTTAGAAAATTAAAAATATGCCATTGTGATAAGGTAATAGCAATAGATTTTGAACTTTTATTACATAAGTGAGGAAGTTAAGGACAGACAAATAAAAGTAATTGAGTACAGTAGTTCTTCCCTAGAGACCGGAAAATAAAAATTACATTTGTCCTAATGCTGTTTAAGCTACAATGATATCACTCCTTCTTGAACGACCTTTTATTAGAAATGGGGGAGTTTTTTTTTGTACACATATGTCTGTTAAGGTTAAGAGAAAGCTTGGGGAAAAGAGCACCAACAAAAAAGATAATCCCCAAAATGTTTAATCTGAAAAACTAAAAATAGAGTGATTGTGTCGAATTATCACATAGGGTGAAATGGTATATTAAAAAACTACTTTCATAATAGGTATGCTTTTTCGCACTATAAAAAGGGATCCAAACAAGTTTGATTCGATCACTTCATGTTCTTTCGTAGCCCAATGTTTTGTTTAAACTGATCGTGATCAGTAATCCCCTTGCCCCTCTAGTAAACTCTAGTAAACACGTTATTTTCAAGTAATTGAGAAAAATACTGAGGATCGACTTGCATTTTAGGGACTGAGTAAATTAATGAGTAATGAATGTGTGCTTTAATGTGTGGTTTAATGGTTCACAGCATACATAACAGGAATAGAATGCAATCTCTTAATAAATGAGGCACAGCGCCCTCTTACGGCTTGGGATAATTATGTGGCGGCAA
>JARFOC010079462.1:0-14967 GCA_031763485.1 Osmoderma eremita
AAATTGGAGTACTTTCTGTTTCAACCAGAAGCAAATTTGTCGTTTGGCTATCGAAATTGATATGCCAATTGCCGGTTGCCTCATTACCCTGAATGAGGGAGTGACCCGGGACCCAAATTAGGGTTAATTTATTGGACGCCCCTATTATGTTCAGTATAGTTTTACAGCTCCAGATCAGATTACTGTGGTACTTCGATGCTTCTGTCCAGAAGTGCTGGCTAACGACTAGCTTCGCGGTGAGATGGTCGTAGGTACTTCATCTAAACGGTACGGCAGCGCCACCTGGTTTCACGGTTCATAGGAAAATAACAGTTGTATACTCACAGAACAACAACTAAAGAGAAACGCGAGCTCTGTACATTTCGTTCGCAACGCGTGACGTCTGGAAAGTGAATTGTTTCCTTACCCCGCTTGAACAACCAGGAAATTTACAGAACTTGTGAATCTTAGGCATGTCTATTAACTACGCAAATTAAATCTAAAAATCAAAATGTATTACTTACGGAAATTTACTGAAATACTTACTTACCAAAGTATCACATTTAGAAATGTTGGAGGTTAGCCGAATTTACAACATTGCGTTTTTGGCAGCAATATGGCCAAAATTAATTCAATTACATGAATGTGAATTTCTCTATTGATATGGTTGGTGACTCTGCCTCGGGGGACCCCACTGGTCTTGCCTCTAAATTCGTTTGTTGCCAAGGTCACGTATACCTTTTCATACCTTTGCGGAACCTCACGTCAATGAATAAATTACGTTGTACCAATTTAATTCAGAGTTAAACTACGCTCAAAGCCTTCATCAACTGAACGCCTGTTTTTAGCCGTTCAAGGCAGGTTCAGCCGTTAGACCTGCGCGCTGGCACACCAAAGCACATAAGCTCTTTAACATATTACAAGCAATATGTTAAAGGTTAGTTACATAAAGTTCGTTCGGACCTACAGTTCATAACGGTCCTCTTGATTGATGGGAAATTTTCACTGTTCGAACGTCCCAGTTCTCAAACTTCAAATTCTAGAATTTCAAATTCACCATTCGAACCGTCAGAACTACGAATTCAGAACCTTACTAAAATCGTTGAATCAGTTCTTGCTAGAAAGCATGTATATAACATTAACCGTTGACATTACGGCACCTTTATGTGTATCAGTTATATTTTACATGTTACGAACCGATTTACAGATTAACGTCAAACGCTCGTGACTTTAGATGGTACCAAATTTCTTCCGTAAAATAACATCTACATAAAATGTTATATAACAACTAACATCCCATGTTATTTTCGATAGGCGGTAGGGCAGATTATTTATGATCGTAACCTTGTTTATTATTAATGAAAAATTTCTACTTTTTTTACCATTTTATAAATTATGGAAATAGTTTTTTGTGACTCAGAAACTTTTACTAACTTTAGAACAAAGGTCTTTAATACCATCTGGAATCATGAAGGCAAGGCCCACCTTTAAACAACAAGAATGCAAAACAAAATAATTATTTGTTTTTTCACAACCACATACCCACGAAACACCTTCATAAATTTTGTTATTAAATTGTTTTTAATAAGAACTTCTTGGTTTGTTCATTCTAAGTTAAAGTTATTGCAAACGTACCCCGTCCCAGTGAATTAATTTCGAATTTTCCTGCAAGACGCTGTCTTGAAAAAGGGATTTCCAAAACTTCTTCAACCGAATTCATATTGAATTTACATATTCAGCACAGTGCCGTTAACTAAAACGATACACACTCGTCGCGGGTGGAGGTACAACTAAACGGTGCTACGATGTCGGCAGTCCCGTTCGCCGTATACGAACCGGGCTTTCGGATGTCCTGGGTTATTCAAATAGGACAAAAGAGTTTTCCGCCCGGCGGCATTGTATTAATTTCATTATTGTAGTATTTATTTTTGTCCGGAAGCGACTTTTTTAAAGAGATATTAGCAATAATATTTTGATTAATTTTTTGTTTTTCGTTACAGATTAGGGATTGTTTGGATCATTCGTCTCCTCCAATGGATGGAGTAACTTTATCCGACGTTATGCACAATAGAGGTATTAACATGAGATATCTGGGAAAAGTATGTAATTTACTCTCGAAAGTTAAGCAATTAGAATATCTACACAGCATAGCTGGGGGTGAAATCATCCTGCGAGCAGCTAAACATTTATTTACCAGCTATTTACAAGTACGTTTACTTCACACTTGTTTAGATTTCAATTTATTAAACGAAATTCATTTTAGAGTACAGAAATGATGTACCTTTCAGTTGCAATCGCACACTTTCTGAACTGTTTCTTATATTCGGGACCTGTAAATAATCCAATGCAAGGAGTAGATGAGGTTAGATTATTGCCGTATTATTTTATATTTAGTTATTTCCCTTTTCCTTTGTTATTTTTAGTTCCAAACTAAAGCTAACAAAAAGCGTAATAAGCGCAAAGGAAGAAGCAACCCCTTAGCTTGCAGTGACAGTAACGAATGGGCCAATTTAACGCCAAAATCCTTATGGCAACAGTTGAAGCACGAATTGAAATCGTACTTTGATTACGATCTCCTAGCTAACGATATTGAATCTGTCATCGAAGTCTATTGCCTTCAGAAAGTCTCCTTACTAAGATCATTCTGTCTAAAGACTGGCATACAGATTCTTCTTAGGGACTACAACTTAGATTCTAAAAACAAACTTATCTTTTATGAAGAGGACATCGTGAACATATTCCCGATTGTCAAACACATCAATCCTCGCGCTACGGACGCATATAACTTCTACACAACGGGTCAGAGCAAGATTCAGCAAGGATATTTGAAGGATGGTTACGAACTGATCAATGAAGCGTTAAATTTGCTGAATAACGTTTACGGAGCGATGCATCCGGAGATTGCGCAATGCTTAAGGATGATCGCCCGATTGAATTATATCATGGGCGAACACTCTGAGGCGATGGCTTATCAACAGAAAGCTGTCCTGATGTCGGAGAGGGTTAACGGCATTGATCATCCTTATACCATAACAGAATATGTAAGTAGAAAGAGTTTTACATCAATAATTTTTTAGTTATCACTTTGTTTAGAAATTTAAGATTTGCCTAAATCACCTAAAATTAATTATTTTTTAAGGCACACCTCGCCTTATACTGTTTTGCCAACAGCCAAGTCAGTACTGCCCTTAAGTTATTGTACAGGGCGAGATATCTAGCAGTAATCGTCTGTGGTGAAAACCATCCGGAAGTTGCTTTACTTGATGTAAGTTTTCCCCTAATTTATTATTTGCAAGGAGGGGTCGCAACGAAAATGATTTTAAATTTTCGACGTGACCCTTGTAAGTAACATTGTTATTTTTCCAAGTTCTAACGTCTTTTTTTACGTCACTTTTAGAGTAATATTAGTTTAATCTTACACGCGGTCGGCGAATACGAACTGTCCCTGAGATTCTTGGAGAAAGCGCTAGCCTTGAACATAAAATATTACGGGGCGAAGTCGCTAAAGGTTGCCGTGAGTTATCATTTAGTGGCGCGGACTCAAAGTTGCATGGGCAATTTTAGATCGGCGTTGAATAGCGAGAAAGAGGCATACGCCATCTACAAACAGCAGTTGGGCGATAACCACGAGAAGACGCGCGAATCGTCCGAATGCCTTAAGCACTTAACTCAGCAGGCGGTCGTCCTGCAAAAGAAGATGAACGAAATTTATACCGGAAAGAATGGCGGTTCCTTGCCGCCGATCCAGATACAACCGCCCTCTATGGGTTCCGTATTGGACATGTTGAACGTAATAAACGGTATCCTTTTTGTACAAATAAGGTAAGTCACAAATTACGGAGCTTTTATTTGATAATACAACCCACGTGATCAACACAAATACAATGTGTCTGCAAATTCCCGTACGCCAATTGTGTTGGTATTATAGATTTTATTTTTCTACAGTTGGTGGTATAAAATTTTAATAATGACAAGCATTAAAGGTTATGTTTATATAGATTTTCGGTATGTATGGACACGTAAGAAATGTTTTATTAAATGAAAACGACGCCGATGAATAGGAAGCACGTAATTTTTATGACAAGTGGTTAAAACGTTCATCGTTGTTATTTAAACACAAGTTCATTCGTTGTTTCAAGTTTCCAAACACTTATTATGTTTTGAATTTCGTGTCTAATTGCTTGTTTAAGTTCTTCCAAGTTGCGCAATTGGTTTTTGTAAACATTATTCTTCGCGTGTCTGGTGGTGTCAATTTCCTTGACTTTTTCGCCCTTGGCTGCCCATCTTGTTTCCATTCCTTGCTTTGGGATCTGAGTTCCACATCAAATTCGTAAAACCAAGACTCATCTCCCGTAATGACCCTGTCGAGAAAGTCACCATCCTCTTCAACGCCCAAGCAGGCTTCACAGCATGCCACAACTTTTTTTCTGTTAAGATTTGATGGACGATTGTTTTACTCAATAAAAGTTCTTCAGCAATCATCCTGAGTGTTAAACGACGGTTTCTTAGACGGTTAGCTGCCACTACAAATCCATAAAGTTCGAGGCATACCAACTTAATTGGCCTACGATCATTTGCAGACACAATGTGCTAACCTCGACAGCAAGTATAGTGTAATATGGGCTGCATACGTATAAGTAGTCGCCTGGATTATATTATTAAATAAAACTCCTGTATGTTCATAATTACTTCTTGTAGCGGCAATGCTATAAATATAATTTGTCTACAGTCAAGAAGATATTGAAAACTTCAAAGCCGAAATAGAAAAGAGACAACTCACGGAAGAAGTGAACGGAGAAGAAATCAAAACAAAAGAGGTAGAGTTTCAATAGTGTTGTGCCCTTATTAATGAATATCGCCACTTCTTTTGGAAGTGGAACATGCATATACTTAGATCTTGTTAGTCCATTTGTAGTTGATTAGAAACGAAACTATTCTACAATATGTTTACGTAAATTGTGTGTTTGCAATGAATTTTATATTCGATTTCAATTCGCCAAATTCACTATAGAGATACCTGCCTTAATTTTTTAGTAATAAATTTTTACCTGCAACTCAAAAAACTACTTTGCGGGCAAGAGTTTGTTAAAAGATTTTGTTTAGAGTTACATATCTCTAGTGTTTCTACAGTAAATGTGGGGAACTGACACCGGGGCAGCCTGTATACCTAAATACGTACATAAATCAATTTCTTCTCTTGTATCAATTAATTAAATAACAACACGTTGACTCGGTTAATTAAACTAATTTAATTGTGTACGTTTATTAATTTTGGTAATAAAATGTGTACAAGTTTGTCGTCCTACATATTTAATGAATTATAGAAACCACTAAAGCTAATACTTTCTTATACCGCTGTGCGGTACTAATTGCAGTCGACGTAACAAAGATTTTGTAAAAAACATTCCTTTGTTTAGGATGAAATTTATGTATTACAGATTGCTTTTTTTCTGTATTGGTGTGTTAGTGAAAAGCATTACGATGGAAATACACTAAAAATGAATTGTGAATGCGCATTTTACTAAATATATTTCTACCTATATACAGCATCCATTGATGCGGTACAATTTTGTATGTTAGTTTTTGTAATGTTTTTTTTTTTGTTAATAAAGATTAGACATTGTTGTAAGAAGTTTTATTTCGCTCCCTTGTAACTTTCAGATTATTGCTAAATACTTCTAGATTCTTAGATTTACATCGATATCCACAACTTGTATTTATTTGAAAAATCAATATTTCGCGATAAAAAAGAAGGATTGTCTCAAAAAAAACAAGTGATGTTTGTGCTGTGGAAACACGAGAATAAAATTCTTTTCGAGGAGACATTGAAGTTGCAACATCTTATGATCAACGTAATATGTTGATACGGAGAAACAACAACATTGTCTTACGTGTTTTATATATATATATTTGTCTTTTTCTTATTCATTTACTGCAACTTCAGGCACGACAATTTTTTTTGCTCTCTCGGTACTACAGTGCACGTTGGTGGAGGTATGTTTTTGTTTCAGAATTTTTATAGCACCCCATTAAGCCTGATTTATAGATTGCCGTCCGCCCGTATATCGCATACCGTAAGCGCCCGTCGCATGGAGCAATTTATAAATTCCGTTACCATAACTTTTGCACATGCGCAAACTTGCCTAGATTTGAATTTAAAAGTCGTCGAGGAAGTTCTGTGGCAGCTGTTAATCAGCAAGGTGGTACGATTTACCTAATTTATCGAATTAGTTCCATGCTTTATGATTTATACCCCTCCATTTTTTTTGTAATAATCATTACATAAATCATACGTTATCGTTTACCTATTATATTACTAACTAGGCAGGTATACCTCAATTTTCAAGTAGAATGAATGACACAGAGGCTAATACGTATTTGTTAGCCACCTGCACAGTTCTGTTGATTATATTTCTAAAACGATTTCTTAAATAACCCTTCAAACAATAAACCTACCTGGTAACTATAATAATTCTGCCGGATTTGAAAAAGCAGGTACAAGTCATAAAATTAAAAACTAAATGAAACATCATCGTAGAGCCACCTACAGCTGTTCAAATTTCAAATGTTTCATTTGAAATGACTTGTAAACAAACGCTCTGATTGGTCGAACGTAACCCCTAAAGTAAAAGTTAAATCTTGACCAACTTTCTACGGGCTTACGGAACGCCGTAATTTATAAATGGTTACACCTATACACTATTCCGCATGTTCTGCGTGCGGGCGGACGGCAATCTTTAAATCAGGCTTTACACTGTACTGAAATTCAAGTTCCTCTTTGAATTTCAAACGAACAGTCACGGTTATGGAACTTTCTGGAAAAGGATACTACCCTCACCAGTGTGGGGTATGTCTATGGTGACAACGTCTTTATCTAACAGCCTTGTACCTATATATACCAGCGGTTTCACTGTGTTGTATTCTATTTGGAGGATTTTTATAGTGTCAACCATTTGTATTTGTTATTGTTCTGGTGCTAAACATGGCATTAAGCAGTTATAATGAGAAAGGTGTATTAACCTAACAAATAGATACTACAAAGAGTGGTCAATCCTAATTAAATGATGGTTTGAGAGAGGGGTGCAATTTTCCGAATGCTTCTGTCAGTGATGTTCTTATCAGCACAATTGTACTCAAATCAGTACTTTGCGATATTGCAAGAACTGTTGCGAATCGAATCTGGCGATGCGAATATGAATCCACAGCGGAACGGTGAAGAAAAGGATTTCAGGTTTTACTATTTGCAGTAGTTGACAAGACTTGTGCCTTTTGTGTTTCTGTTTTGACAATTGAGAAGAAAAGTGATGACGTCGATTTGTTTTGTTTGGAAACCTATGCAGTACCGCCAACAGCGTAAAATGATTAAAAGAATGATATTTTTTATCATTTTACGCTGTCTAGGTTTCCAAACAAAAGAAATAACCTATTAATTTTAGCCATTCTGTTATTTACATATGTTTGGATCTTTCTTGATATTGTGATTATTTTCTATTTCAATAATTTAATTACTTTTAAAACTAAAAAAAATTGTTTACATATCATTCTTACATTTTGCCGTTGGCGAGACTGCAGGTTTCCAAACAAAATTTACGTCACACTTTTCTTCTCTATTGTTTTGATGTTTTGGCAGCATGAAGCATATGACAGTTGACAAATATGTTTGATTATCTTCGAATCTATATAAATAAAAATATAAAAAATGTTAAAAATCTAGGATCACCGAATGCTTTGAAATTTGGACACAAAGGGGATTCCACTCGAAAACGAGTGTGTTTTTATATAACCAAAGGTGGGTTATAGAGAGGGGAGGGGGTGATAGATAAAAACATGCTTTTTTCTATTTAATTTAATCAGGCTGGGCCACAGCAACGCGTGGCCAGGAACAAGTAATTGAATACAAATTTTGATCCTGTCTGAAACGTTATGAGTGCCTTGTTCTATTTTTGATGGTAATCTCAAGCAGCAAAATTCAAATTTGCCGCAATCATTTTTAGTAACTTCAACTTAAAGATATTAAAATACCCATTGATGTAACAAAATTGTCGGTAATTTCATGCTTCAATGTTGAAGTTACTAAAAATAATTGCCGCAAATTTGAATTTTGCTGCTTGGGATAGTTTTTTTTTCAAAGTGCTGAAACCATCATCTTTTCCTCAAATTTCTCAAGCAAGTAAAAAAGATAACATATATACAAGAGTCACAATAGTTTACAAGCCATCCATTTTTTTCACAGGTTTTATATCTATTTCTCTTGATCATAAATTAAGCAAAAATAAAAAAAAAACTAAAAACAAATGTTAATTTTGATTTCTTAGTCCCTTTATGCAAAGGGTTTTTTTTTTTTTCTAAAAACGAAAATATTTCCGCCTAAAACTTTTTGGACACGTATTTCAAGGCATTTTTTCATGTGAATCATTTTTTGACATGGTATTATTAATACCACTTCAAAAGACGGTTGACAAAAATATTGCTAAAATTTCGCGGGTCAGTGTCTTAAATGTTGGAATCAGTACATTGGCAACATTGATTTCAGTACAAAATGTTCATCTATTTTATCAAACCAATGGGACAAAAATGCCGCTGTACTGAAAGTAACTTTCGTTTTACACTCGCTTTGGTTCAGTTGTAACGATAACCGAAGCACCACGGAGATGCAACTGAAATACAGAGAAGAAAAGTGAAGATGTCGATTTGTTTTGTTTGGAACCTACGCAGTGGTGCCAACAGAGTAAAATGATCAAAAGAACGATAATTTTTAATTTATGCTGTTGGCGATGCTGTCTAGGTTTCCAAACAAATGAAATAACCTATTAATTTTTTGCCATTCTGTTATTTACACGTGTTTGGATTTTTCCTTGTATAGTGTTTATTTTCTATTTAAACAATTTAATTATTTTTAAAACAGAATTTAATAAGTGGATATATTTTAAAGTTACATTCTCGAGCAGACTAAAAAGTCTATCAAATAAGTGTAAGGGTAGCCGGTTTCTTTTTAATCAAACAGTTATTAAATAAAGAATTCATATTTCGACGGCATTACAAACACATTCTGTCAACCACTAGCTCAAAACTAGACTACTTCTGTCGACACTGTCACCAACCCAATATTAATTCGGTGTTGGTACTAACTTTAGAATATTAGAAGAGTCATTGGCCGACTGCTCTACAGTTAATATTATATTACGATTTATGAACCAAAAATGAATGGAAAAACAATCACGAATAAGACTGAATGGGCAAAATCCTATTTGTACTTTTTTTCATAGAAAATTGTATAAGCAATTTACCATGTTGTACATACACATGAATAGGTACATGTACGCTTGTGTTGTAAAATACTAATTAAAACATTGTAACTATGGCTGTAACATTCAATATTAGATTAGATAGCTACATAGTTTTATTTTATTTTTTGTTGTAAAGTAATGGTATTGTTTAAATTGTAGGAGTAACACTGCTTATTTTACAACAAATAGCGATTCAAACAAAGCTTGCAACTTATGGAAGTCAATCAGTGAAATTCACTAAAATGGGAACGTGGGCGATTAACATTCCGAATTTTTTGATATGTTTTACAAATATTTTTTTAGTATGTTCGTTCATACATACCTGTAGATGTTCAGAGATGGCCAAAGGCACATATATAAATAAGGAGCTTCTTACTTTACTTATTTACGCATGTGTTTTGAAAAGCTCCTGTGATTTGGATACAGAAAAGTTGTATACATAACTATCTTCTGTATAGCCTATTACAGTCTAAAAAGAATTCCCATCTAAAATTCTTCATCCCGAGGGATACGAATATACTTCCAATAACACTCCCATATTGTTTCAATATGAATGCAAATTACTTTGAAAATATGTACACGTTACGTATGTGTAACAAATATTTCGAATGTAAACGAAACATTGGTCTGGGTGTTAGACCTTTGTGATTGGGGGCATTTCGAGATATAACAACTCTTCATTCTCATTTACACAATGATGGATTATAAAAATAGTACCAATGATGGGCAGTGATGAACGCATTGAAACTGTCTAGTGTCTACATCTATGAGGAAATGGAAATATAATAATAGTACATATATACATAATCAAAACTCGTTCACCACCTTGTTTCACACCGGTAATAGTATATACCGTGTTCTTTTTGTAAAGATACGCATAGGTATTTCCTACAGGTAATGTTAAACGACATACTAGGCAGCCAATTATACGTTAATGCGTTGTCAGTGTGGATCTCTATATAACAATAATATAATATATAATAATTTCACAGAAAGTTTTCCAAGTGTCCTCCTTGTCTTTCAAGGCAATTCTGGGTTTATTCCATCACATGCAGTACGTAAACGATCTTTCAGTTCGTCCAAATTACGCATTTGCATATTATTTTCTCAGTTCAAAGAAGGAATCAGTGGTGTAGCACCATTTTTTCGTATTGAGGTAACAATTTCTTGCAGTATATTTAACGATTTACATACAAATAAACAATTTAATGGTAAAGTGAGGTTAAAAGGATATTATACATAGGAAAAATAGGAAAACAACGAAAAGATTAATAAACAATACAGACAGTTGACAAGTAAAGAAGTACTTACTCTGTAAGTACGCCAATGAAATTGTTATTACCAACGAAATCAACTTTAAAATATACAAATTACTAAATTTTATCTTTTAAAGTAGACGTAATATAATCGCACTGAATTATCAAATGCACTACGTAGTGAACGATTACAGGTTCCATTATAAAATGCAAGGCAATACGTTTTAAGCGAAGATTGTGAAAAATATCTTACTACTAATTGCTGCACTAAAATCAAAGCACCCACGACATTCATATATCCAAATGCAAGCAAGTGGAGCGAAATTAGCGTATTGCTCTAATTTAATCCGAAGGAGAGTGTCTGGCGCTAGCAAGTTTATCTACGCTGAAAGCTTTAAAACCGATTTCATCAATTTACTCATACGCAAACAGACATACATAGGCAAGACACACACTCGCACACTTTTCATATATTCTTCGCTTATGAAGCGTTTCAAAGACTCCTCTGTCGAAATTCCTCGTTATAAACGCGATGTTAAACGGAATGGACTTAACGACCTATACTTTATGTGGCACACGTGAATGATACCTCTCGTGTACGAATGTTAATCTGTAGAGATGTAGAAATAGGGAAAACAAAACTAAAAAACAGAATAAAAAATATATTGTATTGTCAGTGAAGTTCGTACAAATCATTAAAAAGTGTCATCAGTGAATAAGAGAAACCATGAGTCATTACGAATTTGTCTCAACAAAAATGATGTTGATGTTAGATTGCTCAAGAATGCGTATTTTCCTTTAAAGGTATTTTCAACCTTTTCGTTTAAATATCAAAAAAAATTGAAGTTTAATTATAAATTAAATACTATATTTGGTTTTATACAAAAAATGAACACAATTTTCTGAATTGAAAAATATCTAAAAGTCTAAATAAAACACAGACTCAAGGCTTTCTTTCAGCGTGGGAAGTAAATTATTTACCATGTTTTGAGAAATACATACAAAAATTCCCATTAATGTTTAATTAAATTTAAATTAAAATACAAAATATTCAAATTTTAAATTGACTTGTGGTGAGCTCGAAATGTCGTATTGTATTAGCAACCACCCCGAAAATTCCTAAATTTTGAAATTACTATTACAGACGAGGCGGGAAGAGGGCGCTCCAGGCGAGGAGTGTAGAACACATATTGGACGGTGACGGATTACTTGGCCTTGTATTTGCTATGGAGAATGATAACCATTGCTATTGTGCGTTTTTAACTACGAGTTGCTTTTTCAAATTATTGTTGAAAATTGCTGAAGAGGTGAATTAGGAAAAGTAACTCAAAGAACTTGTGTCATAAGAACACAAGGTAAGAAGTAAAGATTGCAAGGACTGTATGGCAGCACAATAAACACACAGTTCGGATTACTCCTCCCGCACAAAGTATTAATTAATTCGGGGCGACACGTGTTTCGGGAATACGTGGATTCTCATTAAACTAGAAACATGCACTCCTTTTTCTTTTCCCTTCATTCCCTCTGTCAGTAGAAGTACAAGTATTCTGAAACGCAACAAATGTAAAAGTACCAGGAGATTTTTCCCAAGGAAAATTTTGCAAGAGTGGAATTTTGTGCGTCCGTGGTGGGAAGGGCTGACGAAGACGAATATATTTTTTTAATATTCTGTTTTCCGACGAGTCCTCCTTTCCACGTCATGGCAAGCATAATCCCTCAGTCGTGCGATATTGGTCTCGAGAAAATCAGCATCTGCTCCGTAATATAAGAACTCAGTACCCCCAAAAAACTTAACGTATGGGCGGGTATCTAAAGTGACGACATTCTAGGACTATTAGTTATCGACAGTAATTTGAATAGAATAAAAATTTTGGATTTGCTGCGAACGTAAATTATTACCGCTGTCCGTCAACTTAACTCCGATTTTGATGCAATTTGGTTCATGCAGGACGGTTGTCCCGCACATAACACCAGATTAGTAATGGAGTTTTTAGAAAACACCTTTCCTAGTCGTATTATTGCTGGGAAGGGCACGATAAAATGGCCACCCCGATCATCCGATCTCAATCCCTGCGATTTTTATCTGTGGGGTTACGTCAAACAAAATCTTTACAGTTTTGCAACAATAGCGAGCTTGCAACAGTTGCAAGTAGAACCGTTGAGAGTTTTTGCGACAATAACCTCAAGGCAGTGAGGCAGGAGTTTTACGATAGACTCGGCTATTGTTTGGTCGCTGATGGGGGTATTTTCGAACCCTCTATAGAGTAACATTGTTAGAATTTCAATTTATTTTGTATAATTGTAGAGTTTATTTTTCCTTTGTTTAATTTAATACGAATCGTTGTTTATTTTAATTAATACTGTTGGATAATAAACGTATTATTATTATTATTTTCCTACATAGAATTACTTTTTCGTTCTCCTAAATCGCATAGCAGCTACAAAATGAATATAAGAAGCTGTACTTTTTACTATAATCTAAGAGTACAGGGAAATTATCCAGTATTAGGTGACATGCGTTCGTACCATTGCTCGGTTTATGATACACTGCATAAATCAAAGAAAGAAGAACTCTACCCCTTCCCGCCAAGATTAGAAACTGGTTGGGTATTCAGTCGCTTATGGCGCTGTGGATTATTACCGTGTAAATTTGAATATATATTTATATTTCAAAATTAATTAGTTTCGTAAAATAGGATGAATAGCAATACGTGAGCGTCTAGTGACAAAACTTTCTATACAAGTATTTGGATGCTTTTATTTTTCCGTTAGGAAAGTTGTAAGTTTCTAAATTTTCGTATTTCCTAAAAGTAAAATAGAAGTACAATCAAAACTAAAATATATGAATTTTTTCACATACTAAAAAAAAGACTGCTTTTTAGTACTAAAATTGGATTTTTTAAAAACAAACAGAATATAATAGAAAAAGACTTGTTAAATATACACTCTGCTTTTAAGGTATGTGGGATTTCTATTTGCCACAAATCTCATTTCATTTGGGAAATGTGTATCACAGACCCTATAGCTCCTACATTTGTCATATCTTATATCCCCACGACCCACAGCGTCAATCCATTTTTTTGAACTTCTACAGAACACATTATTAAAACGTAACAATTAAAAAATAAATAAATATTTACTTTCAGGTCCTTCGGGAGTGTATGCAGTAACACACTTTGTTGGGTATTTTGGCAACCGGATACTATACAATGGAAACCCATGTTATACTGCAATGCAATATTGGTTATAGTAAATTGAAAACCTGTTACTTTTTAAAAAATATACAGTTTTGTCTGTAATCACGAAAGAAAGCTACTTGAAAAAATAGATTACATAAGCATGTATGTAAATTTTAAATATAAATTGGCAAAGATACAATAACATTGTCTAGATTACAGAAGGTGATAAAATGAATAATTATAACAGGAGATATTCTTCTACTTACCGTATTTGCTAGAACACACCATATAGAAAAGAATTTTAAAAACCACATGCACCTTATTTATATTATAAACAGAAAAACACCTGCAAACGCAGTACGACCAACGTACAGAGTAAACGAGACAAAAAAACTCGGAAAATTAAAAACCCTATGAAGTTGTATCACAGCGCCAAGAGTGTTAGAATACCCAACTTGGGGTTCGAAACTCGGTTAAATTTCTATGTATATTCATATAGTTGGCAGGGCATTAACCGCTCGCAGACAAGTACCAACTATACAGCTATTAAGCTATATAACTGTCTCCCTGAATCTGCCAAGAGCCTCCACACGACCCGGTTTAGAAGAAGGATTACCAACTTTTTCCTGTCAAAATCAATTTACACATTGGAGGAGTTCTACACTAAGGACTTCACGAATATATGATAAAACTAGTCATCTGCTTGTATTAAATGTATTGTTTATTTCTTTGTCTATTCTTTGTTGTATGCTTATAAATTTAGATTGACATTACCGTCGTCTTACCCAATTTTCTTTTATGTTGTTTTAAATTAATTTATGCATATTATATATTAGTAATAATAAGGAGTAGTGGTGATGGATATCCTGCTTGGTATACGAAAGACATAGTAATTCTGAAGGGGAAGTAGTAAACTAATTCTGCTTCTGAACTAGAGAACTTTAAAGATTACGTGCTAATGCAAAAATCCAAATTAGAGATGCATACAATCAGTATTTCTTTAGCGTGAAATGCAAATTGACTTCAGGGTTGGATCAGGTACCCGCACTCATTTTTAAGGATTGCCTCAATGTATTTGTTGGACTACTCCTCTACATTTTCAACTTGAGCTTGAAGACTAGTACATTTCCCGGCCGGTGGAAGGTCGCGCGGGTTTGCTCAGTATTTAAGAGTGGCGATGCCTCCCAAGTAAATAACTATAGGCCCATATCGGTTCTATCAAACTTAGCCAAAATTTATGAATCCATCTTGTACCGGCATATATAT
>JARFOC010079472.1:0-14966 GCA_031763485.1 Osmoderma eremita
ACACTGTTAACGTTGAAAATATCGGAGTTCTCGATTTTAGGTCGGAAACTTTTATGTGGCCACGAGTGTACATTCATAGTATGCTAGAATTTTTGTGAATATTTAATTTAATTGCACTTAAGGAACTGTAATTTTCTTCTTAATTTCAAATTATGTATTTTTCTATAACAATATTCTGCTATCGTGCTTACACATATTATAACGGCAGTCAATGTAATACAATCATAATGCATTAAGTACTTCGTATATAACTGGAAATACAATACATTAATTATAAAGCGAAATATGAATTATTCGTTCAGACAGACTCATTCATTTACAATTGCGAAATATCGTTCGGACCCCAAAATCATACGAATGATCATTCAACAAGCTAAAATCATTCGAATGATCATTCACTGGCTAAAATCATTCGAATAATTTTTAAGTTAATGATTGTTGGAATGATTTTCGCCCATCCCTAATTTATACTACACTCGATTGCCTATTACGTTATAGGCGATGTATGGACAGGATCGGGCTTGCATACAAATATTTCTAGTTTTATAGTGGACATAGAAAAGCATTTCCTTTGTATGTGAGTTGAACTTCTTAGTATGTTTCTCCTGTACATCTACGGTTCACTATACCCGGATCAATTTCAATTATCAAATGATGGAGCAGAGCATAATGAATACCAGATACCTAAATTTCCTTAATAGCATTTTATCCATGCACGAAGTTATAATGAACCACTCAAATTGTTGCGAAGTTCAAATGTATTAACTACTTAATTACCTACTTACTTTAATATTCTCTTTCTCAACTGTAGTACTCAAATTATTAATGCTTCAAAGCAATCCGTTCTTCCCGGTACTTCTTTTAAAAAAAGGTTTTTTTATAGACTTATACCATATTAATAATACCTTTGCTATACGTACATTACATAATCCCCATGTTATTTTCACTATTACATCTGAAATCGCATACTCTCACCAATAGTAACGAGGAATAGAGGTGGCGGTAGGCGGCAAGCCCAGGGAAGATTGCTTACAGATCGATGATGACCG
The DNA here is from genome assembly GCA_031763485.1 of Osmoderma eremita. Classification (NCBI taxonomy): domain Eukaryota; kingdom Metazoa; phylum Arthropoda; class Insecta; order Coleoptera; family Scarabaeidae; genus Osmoderma; species Osmoderma eremita. Next base: position 1,050 of record JARFOC010079472.1, read on the forward strand.
AGCTCCGTGGAATGCTAATATCCACACAGTATGCAATTCAAATTAGACCCGAGCTAACGAGAACTTGATTAGCACATCTAGTACACGTTGCGTCCGCTACGATATCGTGGGTCGGCCGTAATAAGAAGTGTCAGACCGCTAAGAATGAGGAATCGGGAGATCCTGCGAGATGCATGATGATGGATGTCCTTCTTAGTGATATTGATGACGTGCCGCCTTTAATAGAGGTGGCCCGATTCCGTGATGGTGATGTGATTACGGCGGTTGCAAATAACCAGAGGGATTTAACACGTCTACCTTGGCCAGTATGCTTTAATTTTCACTATTTCATTTTGAATTCTATAGATTGATTCAATATATTTAAAGCGGATCATTTATAAACAAAAGGAATACAAACTTTACGAGGTATGTCTATTTATTAACAAGACTATAATTTCACCTCGTGAACACGACAATCAGAACCAGTTATAAGTGCATGTCAGATGACTTTGAACATGTCTGGATGTGCATGATAAACAGCAACTCACTATGAAGTTCAGTAGAGTCGCCGTTTTGTTTAGTTGTGTACTGGAATAATCTTTAAGTTATGGTTAAACAACAGGTTAATTTTAAATTTTTAGCAAAATTGCACAAACCCCCAACAAGACGGTTTGAAATGTTTACTATTATTATGATTGAGTGACACAAAAGATTTAACAAAGGATATAATTTTTTGCAGAATGATTTTCAGAAAGAATTCATAAGGAAGTATAATAACGGTGGCGGAATGGTTTGAAGCATTTTTTGACCGACAAACCCATTATTAGACTTGAACATCCTCCATATTCGCCCGACTTAGCCAGTCGACTTTTAGTGAATAATGGTCGGAAACGTCATATGAGCGAAAAAGTTTCACGTCATTATAATGACTATATTTAGACGTTACAATTGCAACGTAATATTGACGGCTAATAAACGCGTATTATAGAAATTGTGTACACATTGCTTCTGTGATCTATTTGTACTTATTTATATTTATAACTTCCTATATAGATTCATTTGAGAATCAGTGTGATTTTTTCTATTTAATTCAGCACAAAGCCTACCCCAACTATGAATTTAATTGATCGCACGGCTCTATAAGATAACATTCACATAACAATTTGCAAGTACATATACGAAATTTGTCCGGTAAACTTATATAAAAGCAAAACAAAACAAAATAATTTACATTTAATGAGGCAATTCAATTTTGTCCCATTCAAAATACTCTCCCTGCGACACAATACACTTGTGCCATCTGTGCCTCCACTGTTGGAAAGCTTCTTGGAAGTTCTCTGTTTTGGGATTCTTCAATTGCCTTGTCCTTTCAGCTTCGATGGCTTCCACGTCACCCAAATGCTGCCCCCGAAGCACCATCTTGCGTTTAGGAAATAGGAAAGCCACACAGTGCCAAATTCGGTAAATAGGAGGGGCAATCGACCTTGAGGCCAGAAACTCACACACAACTCGTGAAGTGCGCCTCCCTTGGGACAAATTCGGTCGAATCCGAGCCACAACGTAAAAGTTTCCATCAACAGTCTAAATTCTGGGTGGATGATCCCTGAGAATCGAAAAAATATAATCAGCATCGCTTTGACATACGACCCCGATTTCCTTAACTTTTTCGTCTTTGCCACCCCATCTTGTTTCCATTCCGGCTTTGGGATCTGAGTTTCACATCAAATTCTTAAAACCAAGACTCATCTCCGGTGATGACAATATCAAGAGAATCACCACCCTCTTCAGTGCCCAACCAGGCTTCACAGTATGCCACCCGACGTGCTTCTTGTTCTTGAGACAAAAGCTTTGGAACGATTTTGGTTGTAGACTGACTGTCGTTGGGGTAGCCGTAAACAGATATACCGATTTGGCGTGCCTCTTCATCACCCTCAGGCGTTTCTAGGAATTATTTATACGAACTTACTAGACAAACCTCGTATTTCAACACCTACTGAGGTATATTTTTGACGCACAGTGTATCAAAGTGTCTAAGTAAGTATTTCAGCAAGGAATCATATTCTCAATTGTATTATAATACAAGCATCTCCAAGAACATTCAAACACTTCCCACCTCCACTTGGTTGTAACTATATCCGGCTTTCTCCCTCAAAAAGTCTCTACCAATACCAGGCATTCATATAAAAATCCGCACGTAAACCCGACTAGGTACTAACTTTCCAGAGAAGAGAAAACTTTCATTTCTGTGTATTTCCAGCGTGTGTCGGCGAAGGAATAATTGGTCAGAAACGAGCACGCGATGTTACCTATCGCGTCGTTTGTTTCTGGAAACGGCCCAAGTTTAGTTGACTGCAACTTTTATTGGGCTTTAGTTAATAGTCCTGTATTTCGCACGGCTTTATAGTAGTAACCCAATCCTAAAAGATTGATCTCGAAGTACCTACGGAGAAAGTTTTAACAGTACCAATGTTCATTTCACGTTTGTGTTGTTGTTTCTTTAAGAAATGTGAAAATTATTGGACGCTGTGATTAGGTTTCCAGAAATATATGTAGCTGTTTACACTAAATTTGTAATGTCAACAACTAAAAAAAATTTTCTTATTTATATTACTAAGTAGATATAGATATATATTTCCTAAATAATTCCCGCAAAATTTCGCCTATTCAAAAAAACATTGTAGGTTATTATTATATTATTTTGCGTTACATTAGTATAAGAAAAATGGGAGACATTAAACCATATTCGTTTCCGAAATTCACCTTTTCAATATGAAGTGTTAATAGACGTACATACATTGAGTTTGCTACAGATTTATAAACACATTAAACTTGTAACTTATTTTATTATGTTTCCTGTCTTTCTAACCTATACCAATACCAATACCGAGGCGGTGTATCTCTGTATACAGATTTCATGCAATGCCACAATTGCAACCAGTTTCTTGAGCTTTGTAAACAGTTGTGGTTTTACCCCGCTGGCCCACGCTATATGGAGGAGTGTCCTAAACATATCAGGAGCCTAGGAGATTATTATTATAAACCGCCCCAGGCAACACGAAATAGTTGAATAGACGTTTATACTACTTGTATAATTACGGTTAATGCCAACCTGTGATAAAAGATAAAATGTCGGCGGGATAATGGTTGAAATGCAGTTTACGATATACCAATTATTAACGTTTAACATATCTGTTTAATAGCCGTTGAGAAAACACCGCTATATCCGATATTTATTCAATGTGGAAATACTTTGTAATAGATACAAAGCTTTAACCCATACAAAAAAGCAAACAGACAGTATCGGATCACTCCTCACCATAGATCGATCAATTCGGGACATAAAATTCCATGAAATATTCAAAATTATGATTCCCAATCATTATCAAATACCTGTAACATGGATAATATATAACAAACAAATTCGAAAATATATATTACAATCCGCAAATCTATTGCCCCAGCACGTGCGCGTTTAAATTATAAATATTTAGCGAAGGCAATTTTAGAAAGGTCTCTGTTGTGTTGCAAAACATTCCTCGTTAATTAATTTTTCGTGATAAAACACAATTCTTGCTTTGAAATGCAATATATGTACATACGGTTGTATATTGCGGGAGCATATAAAAAAGAGGTAAACAGCAAGGTTAAAAACTAATTTGGAGGTGCACAGAGAAAAGAGTTCAAATATATGCTTACACCAATGCGAATGAAACACGGGAATAACGGCCTACGACTGTGGCTTGTTTGGAAGATTATAGTAAATAATGTTTGGTAAATTTATATCATGTAGGAGTTATTACAAAAATATATTTTAAAATTATTTGGTTAAATCTAAATTTCTTTTCAAAGCATATCTATTCCGCCCAAAACTGAATGGAATCGTAAAGCAAAATTAAATAAAAAGAATTATGGGCAGTTCAAGTTTTGAAGGAAGTATTGCTCTTATGGAGATGGTACTCCACGGTGCCAAATCTATTTAGGTAATTAATTTTTCATATGTTGTCGCTCTGAACACGACAGCAAATTTGATGTTGCCAACTCATAAAAGTTAATCGGTGAATTTATCGTGGAAAGATTTGTATTTATGGGTTATGTTCTTATACGAATGTTGGTAGAATACTGTTGATTATTATACCACAGGCATACCTAACCTTAAAGAAAACACAAGGAAACATCAAAATACACACAACACAAATAAATTATTTTACTCCCTATTATTGCTGTTAATGCTGTAACATTGTATTTATTTACAGAATAGAATATGGATTTACACGTTATGAATTTACAAATATTTACACAAGTATGCTTACAACAAATTAAAAATCATGTCTATAATAAATTTGTCAAATTAAGTATCATCGAGTACATATTTATTGTACATACTTGCTTTTTGTTGTGATACTATTTCCAGCAAATCGAATACGTCATAGAAGACAAGAAAAACTGGGGGAATACAAGTGACAAGTGAAGGATGAACCGAAAATGAAACATGGCAGAAACAGCGAAAAATTCCCCCAACAGGCACCATCCCCCCATGGCAACAATCCCCGTTATAGAAGAGGGTAGCCTTATACAAATACGTATAAAATAAAAAAAGGATGGATATCGTCCATAAGAGCAATACTTTCTTTAAAACGTGAGCTGCACTATAAAAAATTGAAATAAGCCGAAAAGAAATTGATATACATACATACATGAGTAGGAACTGAAACAGATGTGTTTATTTTTAACAATAAAAGCAATAAGGTTATGGGACACCTGAATAAAGTTTACAAATGACAAAAATAGTAAACGGAAACATCTACTGTAAATATAGTATTCCTATTTTCTTCTTTATTATTGTCTACGGATGTACTTTATTTAATTCTTAATAAGTAGCTTACGCAGCGAACGCCCGCCACAGCGTAAACTTCCTGTTGTTCGTTGTTTATTGAGTCACTACTTCGAGTGTTGCCGGCAATGGCGAAAATCGCCTTTATTTGTTTCGCTTTTTCAAGTTTTTTTGATACCATAAATTTTATACTGCTTTTAAAGAAAATACTACGCAAATCAAAATACTACCCAGTCACAAAAGTCTATAGCGTCTTGCCTGCTGTTAGTTTGAAGAAGAAATGTTTAAAACCGCTTGGTGCACCATGGGTTGTCCTATGCAGAAAATATTGATATATAATCCTAGCGGAAAGTATTATTCAAGGAAACGTCCAGATTTCTAATTTTAATGATAAATTCTAGTGATAAATTTAAACATCGTTAGGTTCGACCAAGGTTATGAGCACCCATTGGACATGTAAAATACCTAGGCGTCATATTTGACACGTCATTAACCTGGAATCCGCATCTGGAAAAGATATCCCAAAAGACAAAGCGGTACATATAGTTTTGGCGCAGGCTATGTGGTAAGGCTTGGGGGCTATCCCCAAAACTAATTCACTGGTGGTATGTGGCGGTAATACACCCAACCACCACTTATGGAGCAATAGCTGGTGGCGGAAAGCGCAACAAGCTATGGTCACAGCAAAACACAATGCATGGCATTGCATGGCAATTACGAGAGCGATTTCCTCCACCCCGTCTTTGGCATTAGAAATTCCTTTGGATCTCCCGCCCCTGCATATTGCTTTGGAAAGGGAGGCCAGATTAACAACATTTCGCCTCTGGCACATAACGAATCAATCGCCGCGTACTCATGTGTTCTTGGCAAATAAGCAGCCAGATACGGTTAATTCCGACGACGTGCTGGAAATGCCAACCAACTTGATGTGCGCCCGACGCCTGATTGACGCATTATAGGGAGGAATGGAGATGTAACGCAAGCAGACAAGTGCTGGTTTACGGATGGATATTCTGCAGTAACTCGAGAGTTGAAAAACACTACAACCTCGGACAACAAGCAACAATTTTTCAGGCTGAAATCTATGCCATTGAGATGTGCGCATGAGAGATTTTGAATAGACCTCAGACACAAATCAATAAAAATTTTCATTGACAGTCAGGCTGTACTGAAAGCATTGAACGCCCACAAATGCCACTCTAAACTGATCTGGAGCCGCAAAACCATTCTAAATACAATAGGGGCGCCTAACAAACCAACCCTAATCTGCGTCCCGGGTCACTCCCTCATTCAAGGGAATGAGCCGACACCCTTGCAAAAAAGGGTTTCGCGGGGTGCTTCCAGGCTCCAGAGCCAGCAATTGGCATATCAACTTCGATAGCCAAACAACAAATTAGTTTCTGGTTAAAACAGAAAGTACTTCAGTTTTGGAGAAATTTTCCTGGTTTGGTACATGCGATAGAGTGCATTTCACCCAATCATGTCAGAACTGGAGAATTACTTGACCGTAAAAGGGTCAAAGTAATTACTTTTGTGTTTACAGGTTACTGTTGACTCAGAAAACACCTACACAGAATCGGATTATCGGAAGAAACCGAATTGAACAAGATTCTAAGCTACCTCAAGGGCCTGGAGTTGTTTGATGAACTCTAGAATGGCATCCGTTCTACAATAGGACCTTGCGGCTGTAGTAGAAGGGACGATTAATCGAACCAGGCGGATGACATCGCTACATCAAGTAATCAAGGAAGTAAGTAATCCGCGTGTATTGCGTTTGTTAAATGTAAATCTATTGCAATCTGTGCCGGAGGTGACTTTTGTTTAATTTGTCAAATGTTAATGTCAACGTGTTCACAACTGCTCGTGTGATTTTAATTTACTTTTAGTAATAGTTCGGTTTGATGATTCAATTTACGCCACTTTTGAAAAATAACATGACAAGTAAAGTTTAACATGTAGGTTGACATATATCAAAATTAAATTACGCTTATTAAAACCCTAAAGTTATTAAGTAGAATGGGGTTTAGAACCTTTCCGAAAGAACTTTTTCTTCCTCATTATACCGCCACAAAGACATTAGGACAGAACTCGTTCGCTGACATTTGTGAACGTCTGTGAGATCTTTGGGGACCGACCGTGCACAAAATTTGTTGTAGGCGAGTTGCACCGTGAGCATCCCATACTAGCCGTGAAATATGGCCAAGGAAAATCAGACAGTTCAAAAATTGTGAGCCGGTGAGTCTTGCATTTGGTGGGAGCTACCATTGTAGTAGTCGTCATAAAATAAGGCCCATATCGAAACGTAGTAGCACGCAGTGGCTAATCCGATTCGGAGATTACTACAGAGTACTCCATAAGCACCAGGTCACCTTGGCAACTGAGTATCCAATGCTAACCTAACAGAATTGAAATAAAAATAGCCCTCGTGCATGCATTTGCATTTTTTGTCATCATATTATTATATTATATCTACATAGATTTCTACACAGGTGGAAGTATATCATGATTAATTGTTCGTTGGTATAATGCAGGAATATAAGAATAATCTCATATTTTGTATGTTAGACTTTCCAAAGCCAATCAGTTATTTGATGTGTTACCAACATAAGCTCTTGAACTTGAAGGATTGAAATCCACTACATCCCAAGCACTATACGTTTTCCATTAAGCACACTTCGTTGAATCAATAACAATATATGTAGTATCAAAGAGAAAAAGAGGCGGCGAGCGAATTACTCGCCACACAGAGGACGCCCGCTACAGTGGCAGGCACTTAGAATGCGCGCTCGCCGATAATAACGTTTCTCGAGCAATGGGGACCGCGTCGAATGCAAGACGGTGAGTGCCTTCACCACAACACAAAGACGTGCGATACATACGTGTATACATGCATACATACATATAATTTTGGAGCGTCGGAATACAATTCCCGACGGCAAACGGGCCAATTTAATTGAATCGCATCGCGAGCGCTGCCAATAAATTATTGCCGAACTATTGAGGCTTTCGCTATATATTACGACACCTTCCGGAATCGCTTCCCGTCGCTGTTCGCTGTGAATCCTTTTCGAGCGAGTTTTCGGTAGGTTTGAAATTTTCCAAATTTCGATAATATTATTGTAAATATAGGATGGGTGTTTCCATTGACAAATGCCGTATCCACTTCTATCTTTAAGAAAGTCACTTATATACTGTAACGGCCTTATATATTAAGTAAGTCTTATTTAGGCATTACAAACATATATTCCTTTTCCGAATTTAATCTCTAGAAAAATCTGTATAAACAACCAATCAGGCGATGTATTTCGAGCAATCAACCTTTCTCTATAAATAGAGTATTTCTCTATGCAGTTTCTACAAACTAGTACACTACCGTTCATATATTTGGGGACGACTAAGAAAAACTTGAAAACAAACAAAATTGAAATATTAACAATTAATTGTGTTTTATATGGAAGGGTATACATTTCTATATTGTATATGAACATAATTTACAACAGCATTATCTTCTATCTCATAAATTTTAAAACTGCTTGTTTTTATTCTAATTAAAAAAAACCTGTATTTTTTAATCGTCCCCAAATATATGAACGGTAGTGTATGTAGCAATATTATCAATATTGAAAAAAAAACAAAAGCTATGATGCTGGTAGGCGAAAATGTATAGTAAATCTGTATGAATGTATCTGTTGTCGTTTAAATACTAACCGAGCATTTAAAACCCACTAAAATAATTGTTCATGTGTAATAGTAAAGCGACTAAAGTATTTGTTATGCAGTTGCGGTCAGATAATTAAGGACAGCTTTATAAAATGTCATCAATCGTGTATAGTTGAAAGAGACGTATCAGAAATCCATTAAATATATGGTGGTTCATATTGTGCGTAGGTACTTCCTCGATTGATGTGCCACCACAATCAGGTTACTTATAACTTCCCCATTATAAAAAAATAGTATCACTTGACGCAACTGTGCTGCTAACATCATCTAATTAAGGACGCTTGTGAATTCGTACAGGTAAGTAGATTAATAAGTAGAAATTTTATGGTAGACGTTATATTAGTTGTGATTGTGTATTGTCAAAGCGAAATTTGAAAATAATAATTATCCTAATGATGGGAAAAAGAAGAAAATAACCATAATAATAACTTTCAGGGAACAGAGGTGGTCGTAGCGAAAAATTGCGACGCGGTACAAACACAAGACAATTCCTAGACCGCCAGATAATACTTATGAAATTGTCAACACGGCTTGCTGGATTGTACAAAATTATCAATTATTTAAAAACATCAGCAAGGTGATAGATGAAAGAAGGTATGTATTGTTTATTTGCACTTCATGACTTATGTAAAACATATTCAATCCGATATTGTTATTCATTGCTTGTTTATAGCATAAAATATTTGTATTTTAAGTACATCAGTATAGACAATATCACATTCCACAGCTAGTAATAAACACGAGCAAAATATAATCAGGTTTTTCGAAATTTAAAAATAATTGTGGAAAGTTAATACTGGACTCTGGTAAGTTCTGTGAATGAAATCTAAAACATGAACGCATTGTTTCCCAAAATATCAGTTTATATCACTAGGGCTTGTCGGAAATTATGACAGCACATTACCGACTCGAAGGTAATAAATTAATAAACAGAATTATTAGTATCGATTACAATAGGCAGCCTAGTACGCGGTGCGCAATAAAACTAAGCCGATTATTACGTCGGCTTTCAGCATCGACTGAAAAGTTGTTTGGTTTACACTGGATCAACTTTAACCGAGCTATACGTATCCCGACCTGGTTTATATGTACGTACACACAATAGTGTGTATGTAGAAGTGTTCATTGAAGTGTAAACAGCTGTGTTAATGCTAATCACATTGGTAATAAACCAGATACCTCAAATGGCGTTAGAGAAATGTAGGAATAATTTTAGTTTCAGATAATCCTCAACAAATTCTTCACTATACAGGCGTCCACAAGAAAACGAAGTGCCATGAATATTCTTAAGGATCAACACTTTTTGTTCATAAAATAGCTGAGACGCATCAGTTTTTAAACCGAAGAGGGGCGACTTCTGGTAAGCCGTTTTCCGTGATACATTAAGTATGCTTCAGGGATCGGTGCTGGGACCCACTTTGTTCTCGCTTTGTGCTAATGACAATTCTCTTCCATACTGAATTTTATGTTATAATGCATGCCAACCACATATTTACTATTGCTGTAGGAGACACGGGTACACATGCTGAAAAACTAGATTCATAAGGTTCAACAGTTTTGCTGCAATGATCTCTATTTGAATAAAGATAAAACCCAATATGTGCAATTTTACTTGTCACATTTGCTTCGCGGTAATGACATTCAAACATACATACATCTCGATAACACTTCACCGAAATGCTCACAAAGACATTCCTAGGTCTTCATTTCACGTTTACGCTCTCAATAGACACTGTGAAGTACTGATTAAAAAGCTTAATTGCTTGATGTATCAATTTCTTTCTTTAAGGAAAGTACTTGGCCAGAATATGTGGCAGGTATACTTCGCGAAAGTCCATTCAAGGCTAAAGCATTGTTACGAGGCAGTAAACAGTTCCTGTAGAAGAGGTTGTTTACGTCTTCGCATAGAGAAGTGGTCGTTGGATGTCGGGAATTATCGCGAACTCCTAGGAGCCGAAGATATCCAGAAATGTAAAAATGGAACACCTGCGCGTCTAGTCAGAGAAAAGAAAAACGGGTAAGAAGTGTAGATAAATAGTTGAAATAAATATGAAAAGAAATAAGTGTGAAAATAAATACAATGTATATAAATACAATTTAGTATACAATTTTGGTAAAAAAAACTTTAAAAAGGTGTTGTACAAATATTTATGGTGTTTTTTTTACCGCAGACAGCTTGCATATTACGCTACGTGTTTGTAAAAGTTCCTTCCTCTTAAACACTAACGCGTATAACAACTACAGACCGATTTCTATATTACAAACTATGATCAAAATTTTCGAACAAGGGATTGCAAGGAGATTGGTGCATTTCTCGAAAAATATCTCATCCTAGTTTCGCAACAACATAAATTCAGAAAGGGTAAATCCACAGCAAGGGGTATTGATTGATTGATTGATTGATTGAGTCCTGAATGCAGGTAAAGGTTTTTCACATCCCTTAACACTGCGGCCTTGCCGCTTAATAACGGGTATTATGAACACGATAGAACATTTCATCAATGCTTTTGACGAAAAAAATATGGTGCAGATGGATATGCTAGATCTGAGCGCAGCATCGATGGAAGAAGCGGGCAACGACCCAGCGGATGACATCGTCTCTTCAAGTAACTCCAGTAACTCAAGTACTCAACAGCATCGATACGGTTCTCCAAGTTCTGCAAGTCCTCTTGAAAAGTTAGAGCACTACGGGGTCCGCGGAATTCCTCTGCGATTAATTTCTTCCTAATGAAAAAATCAAGCTCAGATTGTCGAATGGAAGGGAAAAGATTGGCAATCTTGTGGAGTACCCAAAGCTCTATATTGGGTACAATGTTGTTTATCATATATGTGAACGACTTCGCTTTCCAATTGAAAGACTGCTATATATGCATGTTGCAGATGACATCCTTCTTTACAAGAGCCTCAAGTGAAGAGCAGTTGAATCTGAATATGGAGAAGATCTGTGAATGGTTCTGGGACAATGGGTTGAAAATGAATGAGGACAAAACACAAATCCTACCATTTTCTGAAAAGAGTGGTACCTCAGAAGGTTCTGCGAGGTTTCTGATTGGATGATAGGCTGAATTGGAAGCAACATGTCGACGGACTTTGTACAAGTTACGGGCAAGTTACTCACGAGACTGCTAGGATTTCGCATATTTCGTTTGTTTGCATTCACTGACGAATTACGGAATTATCGTCTAGGCCCAGTGTACGGAAATGTTACTAGAATAGGCCATTAGAATTGTGCGTGACATATTATAAAAAAGAGAAAATTTGTGTATACTCACCGTCATATAATAATTACAAATACCTAGCTAAACATGGAGAAACACACCACTATAGCAAAAGAAACACGGAGCAGCTGGAGATTTCGTATCGTCGTAACAAGGAATCTCAGAATTATCCAGACTACCACAGACTTACTACAGAAGCTACAAAAGAAATTAATCAAAATGCCACCACAATCCTTCCAACAAGAACTGAAAAATGTTTTACTAGAAACGCCCTTCTACAACATACAACAATATTTTGACCACAATATTAACGATAAAAGTTGAATATGTTTATAACTATTTGTGACGTTTGTAATGTAATGTTCTTATTATTGCATAACTAAATGTTGTAAATAAGTATATTTAAAAGAATCCAATATGCATAACTTTAAATGCATTACTATTTCAATTTTCACTAAAATCCTCACGTATCCCTTTTTTCCAACCTTGTGCTTCTTATTGCCGGATATTTAGAGCGTCCGTAATACAAAGGAGACGTTGCACATCCGGTTGACACCCTCACTACGGGACTGCGAACGCAGCTCTCCCGACCGTCCCCGCCTCGCATCGTCTCGAGAACTAGGCGGATCTCGACGGCGGATAAAAAAAGACGCGATAAATCCCTCATAATATAAATCGCAGCAAGCGAGCCAATCATCCTGTCTTTGCTAGAGCCGACTTCCGTCCGGGTTCTATACAGTCTTGTCTGTAGCATTCCCCTAGTTTCCGAGATTTTAACTTTGCGAGTATAAACATTTATTGCCGAGGAAGATATAGTCCTACGACGTCGTCCGAGGACTCGCCAGAATCGCTCTTCCTTTACAGGACCGCACTTAAGAAATACAGAACGTAAATGTTGAAATACATAAATGTCACTTATGATATTTATTGTAAGGTTGAGCCGCTTCGAATGGTACAATTAGTTAGTCTAACCAAAACAATAAATTACAAACAGTAAACTAGTATTTTTGAAACAAATACATGACCCATTAATGCTATGAAATTGCTTTAAAGTTTACTGAGAGAAGGTAGCGTATTTATTAGCTTGGAAAGTATTATATATATTAGTATATAAGTCAATACAGCTATCAGTTGTATGTCTATACTAAAACATTTCACAACAAAAGCACTAAAGAGTCTTACTATAACCATATAAGTACCTGTACCAATTAAGACCAGGCCTCTTATAAGGCCACATCCACTGTACGAAAAAATCACACTTTTAATTACAGCAGCCTATAGTGAATTGTGTGGCTTTACAGAACGCTGCCTTTTTACAAACAGTAACTTAGATTGACTGAGAGCAGATGGCGCAATGCTTACTCCGAAAATAATTGTCAAATTTTAACGGGAAATTCCAGTTCCAAGCAAACATTTTCCTAGTTTTGTGTTAAAGAGAAACACTCTTTAGTGGTGTTTTATCACATGACTAATCTCTGGTAAGTGTAGATACTTACTACGTACTTAGTTTCGTTCAAGTACCTTGTATACGTTTTTAATAGCTTTTCTTAGTGGAGGTTATGTACTCCTTATAAGGCCACCGAAACACTAAAAGTTGGCCTTCTTTGGAACATATTCTAAAATATCCGTTTTAAGCTTATATATTTTTTTTTATAAATTTTCTTTATATCCAACAATGTTTTACATGTACATCATAAAACTATCCAGATATTGGAGATGGCCTTATTCGGGAACCTGTGGCCTTATTAGGTACATATGTAAATTTTTAATCTTTACAGGTAAATACTATAATATGTCTGCTAACAAAAGGGCTAATTGGACCGAAGCTGCGTTAAAAGAAGCCTTGTAAGCTATTCGTAATGGAATGCCGGTTCTTCGAGCAGCCAAACTTTATGATGTCCCTGGATGGACGTTAAGAAATCACTTATTAACTGGGAGGCCTGTGGGACGCGCTGTTTCATAGGTGGATCATAGGGTCCTAATAAAGCTAATTTGCACTTTTTCACGAATTTTGTTTTCTTTTGACAAAACTGGTAGCATATTAAAAAAATTCCCACACTTCTTTATTGACAATTATTCACATATTGTTTGTTTTGTTTGTTTGTTTCTATCCTAATGCAGAGACTTAACACTGCGGCCTTGAGGCCTATTGTATCACTCTACATTAGG
>JARFOC010079483.1:0-41918 GCA_031763485.1 Osmoderma eremita
CCATCCTCAGCAGAATCTACGAAGGAAGATAATGTTAGACGTCGCACTCTGGGAGATTTGCACCACACAGAACACCGAGTGCGACGTCTAACATTATCTTCCTTCGTTACAAATGTTACAAAGTACTGCTACTAAAATCGTAAAAACATAAGTTGAAATTATTTATTTACCTATTAAATGTGAATTAAACAATCAAACAAGCACTTTTGTTTATTTTCTTGTTCCGTTAGAAGTAGATAAAAGCAAACGGCGCGTGGAATGGAATGTGATAATATTAATGAGTAGGTATACCATATGCATGTATACAACGCCAAACAATTGAAAGTTAAGACATATTATTTACGGATTAATAAGACATACAAATATAGCGTTGACAATTAATTATAAATTTATGTGAATTTGATTTTAAAGTTTTCGTTTCTCTTGTTGCCAGTTGTCACTTTCTTTTGCATGGCGTTGTTGTTATTAAATCTCATATGCAAATACATAAATACAATTAAAAAATTTCTAATAAACACCTCCACTAAATTACCTTGAAAGAAAGCTAGAAATGACGCATACTACAAACAGACGAAATGAAAGTCGTCTGACACCGGAAATTGGAGTACAATACACAAATAGCAAGCCTTTCATTATATTGTCGTGATAAATACGGACGATGATATGATACGTGAGAAACACTTTTATGTGTTTATAATACGTTTATAACTACATAACATAGGTACTTCATTCTAATTAACTAATTAACCGTATACACTGGAATTCAAAATAAAGACCCAATATTAAAAATATAATAAATAAACCGGATTCAGCCACTCCACGTCGATTTTAGGCGCAAAACTTTTGACACTCACCTGCTTCCTAGATAATCTGGTGGTTCGACTGCCTTGTATCACGATATCCGTGGCAGATATGTCCATTCTTTGCTCCCAACCATTAGCCTCGCGTTCTTGTTGCTCGATACTCCCTTGTAAGTGAGCTATGCAAGGCCCCGCATCCATGTAGATGAAACACAACGTAACCTTGTGACAGGATATCTTTCCCCTATCATCAAGAGCCAAAATTATCTTATGTCGGAGCAGTTGTTTGTTGACGTTTGCCATGCATCTCTCTAGATTCCTCGACAACTTGTATTTAATCCATATCGAGAAGAATATCACGCCAGCGTTTATGACGAGCCACGCTATACCCACACCAAAGAGTACTAAGCCCGACAGGCCGGAAAAGAGGAGTCCCAATAGTAAACAGAATGCTACCGAGATCCACAGGACTAGTATTCTTTTGTAACAGACGTTGTACATTGTGAATCGATAATCATTGACCAGTAATTCTAAGGCTTGGACGTATTCTTCGACTGTGAGCTGGTGAATTAGAGAAAATAATCTGGTTAATGCACTATTCAAAAAAAAAAAAGAAGTGTTTGTGTTGAATATAAATAAACTGTCTTAATTTGTATGATAATGAATGTACGAGGGATGTCTGGTTACTAAGGTACATTTGTGAATTACTGCTAGACTACTTTATTTATAGAAATCAAACATACACTAAGTAAAAGCGTGAACTGTTAGCTACTTTTCAACATAATCGCCGCCAATGTTAAGGCACTTATCCCAGCGAGGTACAAGTCTCTGTAAACCCTCTTCGTAAAAGGTGCGATCCAAATTTGTAAAATACTGCCGTACTTCTTCTTGAACTTCGTCGTCGTGTTCAAACCTTTTACTGACAAATGAGCTTTCAATGGCCCAAACAAATGAAGTAAGCGGTATATCACGCAAACGTACCTTGGTAACCGGACATCCCTCGTATTACGGCAAAGGGTTTTAAACAAAAAACTATTACAAGCTTTAGGATTTCATAATTCTTTAAGATTAAAACAATAGACATAGCACACTTAAAAAAAGGTAAACAAAGAAAAATATTATTGGAATGAAATATTTTTCTTACAAAAATCATTAAATAATCAAGATAATGTTATGAACACCAAAAACCCATTACAACAACATATTCTACACTTATCGCAACAAAACAAATATTTAAGCCCCAATTGAGGAACTGTTCATTTCATGCTTGGCTGTTTATCTGCATATACAAATCAAACAATGGAGTTCCCACAAAGTAAATTCACGTATTATGTAGAACTAGATATTCAATTATTTTGAAGTGATTGTAAGAGGAAGGATTTGTTCCATTTAAGTAGAATTGTTACAAAGGATTATCAAAATTATTATGGATGTGTGGAATGTTTCACTTATCAAAAATTGATTTCAGCGCTGCTTACGTAAAACACAAATATTTTCATTAATAATGTTGGCATTAATGTGTAAATAAAAAAAAAATTTATGTCTTTTAGGGACTGCAAATTTCAAAAGTACATATTTGTGATATTCATTATGTATTAATCAACTAAATTTCATTGTATTATCGTTTCATAAATACTATTTTCACTCACTGTTAATCCTTGTGCCATAAGTTCTTCAGGTACAAGCTCTGGACGGAATCGTGCTGGTGTTACCCATGGAAACTTGGTATTAACAGGTAATAAGGTAACAATAACATCACCGTTTGCTACAAAAACACTTTGTGTAAGCTAACAATACACCAATCAACCTTTCGCTGCAGACACTTACAAAATCCTTGTCTAATCGGTTCAACTGTAGCTGTCGGTAACTGTATATTCCTCAACGGTTTAGGATCTGGTATCGGTGTGCTATTATCATTCAAAGAACTAATACTGCGTTCCAGGTTCACCTGAATACTTTCGGTAGTTATTACAGCTGCGTCGGTGTTCTTTCCGTTTTGTGCCTCTTCTTCGAAACGAACCCATCCTTTGGCCGGCGGCGGCTGCGGTACGGGGGCCACCACGTCCCCTTTTCCGATCTCGACGTTGTTCTCCGCCTTGGCGCTCATCGTTCGAATTATTGGGAATAAGAAGAGTGGTGAGTCGTGAAAATCGTATTCATAGAAATGCCGTCGTATCGCCGACGATGTTTATCATGTTTCGTTTTATTACACGTACGAATGCGAACGCAGGGCGATATCTTTTTCTATGGTTGAGGGGGCGGGTCCACCACATGACTTTATTAGTTACCGGCTCGGTGAGCTGGCGTTTTTTCTGCTATTTAAAATCCACTTCTTATTTACAAAATACAACACACCTGTAATGTTTGCAGACAGGTACCAGGGGACTTGCTTTTAAAATTACTCTTTAGCTATAGAGGGCGCCATATGACCCTAAAAAAATATTAGCCTTTTGGTTAATTTTATAAATTAATAAATATTGGAATAAATTTAAGATCACCTTCATAATAATTAAACAAATCCGATTCTAAAACCAATTAATATTTCTTCCTCAATATTGATTTTGTTTGTAAATTACAGAAACTTTGAATTCTATTTCCTACAAGTTGGATTTTGAATTCTAGATGGTACTGCCCATCTCTGTAAATGTAATTTAATCGATTTCCCTACTGTTTTTTCAAAGAAAAGTATAGATGAAATTCCGGGAGTATATAAAATTGGATTTTGTTAATTCAAAAGTTTTTTTGTTAAATAGATTTATGGGAATATATAATATAAGTTCAATAGATAATATATAGATATCACCAGTTCTACCAAATTCCCAAAATTTTGACATTTGACGGCCTTCAGGTACACTATTAACCTGATAAAAATGTGATACGCAAAAAAAGCGAAATGTGCTATTAACTGATATACCGGTATATTTTACTTGCAAAAATCTCCTAAGTGTTTAAAATACAATTTTCATTACAGCAAAATGCGAATTATGTAATGTCTAAACGATTTTAATCCAGTATTATGGTGTAGAGGAAAAGCTTTTAATTCACGGTTTTAGTTCTACTACCTTCGAAAAAGAAATAGTAATATAGCCATGGCGCACGTTATTTTAAGAAGACTATGCAGTCGCAGTAGGAATGTTAGATTTTATTACAATGTATCGTACACTTCTAGAAAGCCACTGCTCAGTTTGAATTTAAACAAACACTTGGCGGATCGATTATCTTTTAATAAGAAGCAAATATTCCCAGCCGCCCATGTATTCTGTCGGCATTTCTCAAGTTTGGATAAGTCAAAAGAGAACAATGATGAAGAGAAGAAGAAATTATCGTTATTTCAAAAATTCAAGCAAATGTATAAAGAATATTGGTATGTTTTAATTCCGGTCCATGTAGTAACATCCATAGGCTGGTTTGGCGGCTTTTATTACTTGGCAAAGAGGTTTGTATGATTATATTCTATTACCATTTATTTTTAGAACTTGGCAGCATATTTGTTTATATGTTCAAGAACACAATGTTTTGGTGCATTGATTTATTTTATGTGTATTTTATTTTTTGTTTGCAGCGGTGTCGATATTGTAGCTTTATTGCAAAGTTGGCACGTCAGCGAAGTTATTATCAACCCTCTTCGCGACTCTAGTATGGGATACGTAGCTGTATCTTATGCCCTCTATAAATTATTTACTCCGTTACGATATATGGTTACATTGGGTGGCACTACAATATCGATTAATTACTTAAAGGCATGGGGTTACATAAAACCAGTGCCAAGTGCACAGCGACTAAGGTCTATGTATACGGAAAGGAGAGATAATCTTATGGAAACGGTAAGAGAAAAAACCGGTGATCTTAAGATTAGGACTGGCCAATTGAAGGACAAGGGGGACGAGATAATCGAAGATATCGAGAAAGGGATAAAGGTTAAAATAGAAGACGCCAAAGAACAGATTAAAGAAAAGAAAAAAGATTTACTTGAGGATTTAAGAAAACCCTTAAAAATTAAGCCTAAAGATTAGTCATACGTACATAACTTTTTTAATTATGATATTCATAGCATTTTATGTATATATATATTTATATGTGGATATTATCCGGCATTATTTGTAAGTATAATGCAATGCGTTTGTTTTTTGTGCTCCACTTTATTTGTATATAACAAAAAAATATATTATGATGTATTTACTTGATATAATATATTTATACTGTTATAGTCGATTATTTTTATTTAATATTAATTCTAAGATAAAATGTATATTAAAAAGATAAACTAAAAAACGCAAATAAAAGACTTATAACGACGCCGAAGCGATCGCAAAAAGAAAGTAGCTATAAAAGGTAGTGGTTGTAAACAGGCGACTTTTAATTTTATTTAAGTCTGTTTCAGGGTAAATGTTTATGTAAACGAACGTAAATTATAACCATACTTTTTACCCAAAAATATTTATATGCTCAAGAAAACCAAGCAAACGTTACTTCTACATGTTATTGCTTCTTAAATCTTTATTTTGTATTAAATATTATTTAACATTATTTGTTTTACAATAAAAGACATAAACGTGCACTCTCACCACAACGTAACATAATCTAACCTCACTTCTTCTCTTTCACTCGTGTTCACGCTTTCTCAGTGTCGCCACCACACATCCATGGCGGTAAATTAAAAAAAACTGAAAGTTACCCTAACATACATGTGTACCATCTTTTTCAAATTAAATGCGAATGGATACTCCTCAAATCTTCGATCATTTATGCAACTTAAAGTACATGTCCATATAGATCTATATGGACATTTTTCGCGGCCATCGCTGCCAAAAATATTAAATTTAGATTCATCTGTAAATAGGACTATTCTCCAAAAGTCCATACCCTTGTGCTTGTATGCAAAATCTAGACGAAGCCCCCGATTTTTTCAGAAATAAGAGGTTTCTTACGTGGAATTCTGCTTCGATAGCCCTTATCCCGTAAAGATCTTTGTACAGTTTTCGGGTGAAAATGTTTACCCGATACTGCAGCAATACTACCGGATTTTTGTTCACTTCCTTTAGGATAAGGTTAACATCCCGGCGAGAAAGTTTCTTGGATCATCCAGTTCTGGGTTTATTTTCCACTGTATTGTGAGTTTTATATTTTCTTATATTTTGCACGCTTGCGCATGACAAATTCAAAACTTTGCCTATATTTCGGTAGGTAGTTTGCCTTCTTGAAAATATTTAATTATTAAATTTTTTCTACTAAACTCTATTTGCTTTCCTCACCCCATGATTTTGTTTTAAGTCGACCGACATTGATGAAATCAGGATTAATACCGAATAAAAATGCATAAGTGACTATATCAGCAAATAGAAGATTTTTCGGAAAAATCCCAGAAACAGCTGCAACACAAATATCTTTTGATTTGTATTTCAACTTTTGTCCAGCGTATTTTTTTATTTTCGGTGAATTTACTCTTATCTATGCGACAAAAAAGATTTGTTTAGTTTTCGTTACTCTTTATTCTTCAACTATAAATAAACTGCATACTTACATTTGTATTAAAATGCTATATTTTCTTTTTAAGTGATGTTTGTGTGGTGTATTTAAATTTTAGTCTCTGACTGTATATATGTCCGCCGATCTTCTAGTGAGATCTCACTCCTCACTAGTTATATACACTTTTTCATTTCGGAAAATTCATATTAGGATTGATTAATATTCCAAAGCTCACTTAGAATGACATACTATATTAATAGGCAATATTATATTCAAAATATTCTGACATATTAATATTTGACATGTTGACCATAATCACTTGAGTTTTCGAAATCATGATAAAATTTCAAGTTCTATTCTCGGAAGACATGTATCCCAGAGGGTAGCCGGTTCGCTGATAGGGGCAACCCCAATTCGACACTGCAATGCTCAAAATCAATCCAAGGATCAACGGACGAGTAAACATCGTGAAAAAGTCTGCAAGAAACTGACGTCCATGAATTCGGCCAGGGAAATCATCAAGAATTACAGCTACGTCTTCATACCGGTACACCTTCTAGTTACGGGCACCACGGCTCTGATGTTTAACTATTTAATCACGCGTGGAATAGATTTCGCCGACGTGTTAGAAAATCTAAATGTGGGCGATGGTATAGTCAGTTCTTTACGTAACCCGAAAATCGGAAGGATTACAATAGTATTGATACTTGTAAAGTTAGTATCACCATTACGTTGGCTGCTATCACTTACGACTACGGTTACACTTGTTAAATTCTATAAAAAGAGATGTAAAAGATGAACGAAACATGTACTGATGCACCGAATTAAAGGAAATTGTGTTTGTATCTATGTTATAGCCTTTATTAATTCTAATCGTCGGAGAGAAAATTAATTAAAAACTTTATAAAAGCATTCAGAAATATATGTATTAAGTGGAATGATGATACAAAGTAATTAAAGGATAAAAAATATACTACCAATAGAAATAAACAGTTCATCGTGTCGACAGACATAGGTGTTCTCGTGATAAAACATTAACAATTGATATCACAGCATAATACTAAGGTTACGATAGACGCATAAAATACATGGAATAAAATAGCAAAACGTCATCTGTACAAACGCATTATAATTCACTCCAACTTTATTTTAAAAGTAGCAATCATCGTTTGCAGGCACATATTTTCTTTTAAATATGTGCGAAAAGCTATAATTGCACATTTACAATCTTAATATGTTTAATGGCTTTTCTTTTGTTTAACATGAATTATGTTTAGAAGCAGTTTAATTTACAAATATGGTACACTCGAAACACAGCACTAGTGATTCAACACTAAAGAGCATTACGGTAAAATTATGAAATAATTTTCTTTTATAAAATTCTTATAAAAAACTTCAACAATGTTTTTGTTTCATCCTTTGAGCAACTTTTTGTTCGTGGTGTTAAAAAATATATTTCAGACGAATTAATTCAATATAATAAAATACATATGTATTCAAGAATCGTTTGTGTATAGCGTTATGCAAAAGTATCGATACAGAAATTTGCATAGGGGACGGTGGTACACAATGGAACACAGTACACAGTGGAATAGGTGAATTATCGTTGGAAAAAAAGCGGTAATTTTGTATGACCTATGTTGGTAGTAGAAGACGTAATTGTGACATGAAAGTTAACTGTGTCGTAAATACTGTTACGTTTTTTTATCAAACAACGGTTTTTAAAGGTAAGAAGTAAAATTTTATTAGGGTTGTTTCTATTTATTACTATAGTTAGTAGTGTTATAAAATATAATTTGTTTTTTCCATCGGAATTGCCACATATTAGTAAAGCAATACCAAGCAAAACATAAACCTACTTTAGTTTATTCATTAATATTGAAAAAGCCACGTGTAATGCACAGTGGAACAACTGCATGTAGTACACAGTAGAATGCGTTCCACTGTGTACCAGAATAATATTCTCTGCGAGTAGTCGTGGAAGTATAGCATCTTATTGGATAATTATACAATTTCAGATGCCTAGGAAACAGAAGGAAAGGAAGATTGGTGGCGCAAGCAAGGAAACAATGAAAAAAGCAATTATAGAAGAATGTAACAGTATCCGTTTACCAGCAGAGCATGGTTAAGAGCATTCATGAAAAGGAGACAAAATCTAAGCTCGCGGCAACTTGATTCATGCAGCTTGAGCAGCCTCGCGGCAACCTGAGACATGCAGCTTGATCCGGCTCACATCATTTAATAAACACAATGTGGATGTTTTCTTTAGAAACGCCAAACCTGTCTCAAAACGCGTTCCAAGCATCGCAGATGGACCACACATATACAACCTTGATGAAAGTAGTACAACCACAGTGCACTGCCCAAAGAAAATTGTGTGTCAGAAAGGAGTAAAACAGATCAGCAGTTGTACTAGTGGAGAAACCGGGCAGCTGGTTACTACTTATCCCATAATTTGTGTTCTTGGGTCATTTTTACGTCCCGTGATGGTATTTTCCCGGAAAAAAAAATGTAAGCCCCATATGTTGAATGGGGCGCCACCAGGCGCTTTAGGATTAGCCAACAGTTCGGGTTGGATGAACTATTAAGAAGTAAAAATTATTTTCTTACGTTATCGATCTAGAGATGGGCAATGTAGTTCCTTTTGCGGACTCGTTCATTCTCCATATTCGCTTATAAATTTTAATGTTAGTTTACAAACGCGCCAGTTTACAGTCAATAATATAAACAAGCTTGCAAAGCATAGAACGATATCGGCTTTTTGTGTCAATATTACGCAGCGATCAGCCACTGTGGGCTTCAAGTGCGGTTTAGTTCCTTTATACCAGGGGTTCCCAAAGTGCGGCCCGCGAAGCCTGTGAATTCGGCCCGCGGTATCGATACGATATATTATATTTTTATTAAAAAATAAATAAGGAAATAGTAAAATAAATAATAAATATTACAAATAAGATACAATAAAATATTTTAGTATTTTAAAAAATTCTTACAGAACTTTAATCATAAGCGTTTGTATTAATAAAATATTGTTTAGTTTATATTTAAAAAATCGTGGTTATTGTTTTGATTTTATTCCGTTTTTTTTGGCCCGCCAAAAAATTCGGTAATATTAAATTGGCCCGCCTAAGAAAAACTTTGGGAACCCCTGCTTTATACCGACTCCGATCGCACCGACACACATCGTGAATGTCGTATAACGTATGATTATAGAATGTATACGGTACACATTCGTGTAGACCTACAAACATTACTTCAGGATTTAGGAAAACTGGAATCCATCTATTTAATGACACAGTTTTTAGTGAACAGGGTTATTTGACTTCTGAGGTAATTAACTGCATTTTAAATAATAACAGCGACGATTTTGCCGAAACTCAAGCTATTTTGGGACTCTCATAAAGATTTTGTGACACCAGCTCTAGCAAAATTCGAACATGGATAAGCAGCGATGATGAGCAAAATATTAAATCCGTCAATGGACCCAAAATAATATTAGATTTCATCACTCCAGAACAAATTCGTGGATTCCCTAAAGCTAAACATCGAAAAGTGACTAGAAAATCTAGAACCCGAGGCAAAAGCTCCATTATCGCCGATACTCCAGAGAAAAATGTTTTGCTTGAAATGGAAACGATAGAAGCTACAAAAACCAAAGGTTCCAAAACTTTCAAATCACACTTTTTAGAAAGTCTAAGACAAAGAAGACAACAGTTGTATAAGACCATGATTCAACCGATGTTGAAGACAATATGTGGAAAGTTCTGCAGACGAGTTATCTGATATAGAAAATTTCGATTTTAATAATGAGGCAAAGAAAAATGATTCTGTACTTGTCCAATTCCCAAAGAATATTTATTACGTGGAGAAGATCCGAGATTACGAAGTGCCCTCTCTCCGCAAATCCAAGAAATTAGGCGGTTGCTCTTTTCTTATTTCCACAAGTTCCTGACATTTCGCTAGTCAAACAATCTCACATTAGATACGTGTTACCAGGACCACTGGTTGCTGAAGAAAACAAACGATTTAGTGCTATTTTAGATTTGATATCAATTTTGGGTCGCTTGCTGTTCGCTAAACTCTACATTTGTTTAATATAAAAGTGTTTCTTTATGTATAATCAAATTTCTGTTGCATTACAGAAGTGGTGTTCCATTAGTGGTTAAGAAAAAAACTATTCCACTGTAAATATGATGTTGTTCCACTGCGAAACAACAGAGTGGAACAAATGTAGCATTTTCTTAAATCATATTTTTTATATTTTCAAACATTAAAGCTTGTTTTTCGGTTTTATGGTAGTTTGAATATTGCTTAACCTACTAACGCTGATATTTTCAGTTGCTTATAGAAAATTCGCTTTTTTTTCAATTTATATACGTTTCTTGTTAAACTGTGTACCACCTTCCCCTATACCAATAATAAAAATTTAAGCTGGCAGCAATTGTTGGGGTAAACCTTACGACTGGCAACAAGTGTTAAATACTCGAAATATCCGACTTACGAAATACTTTAGTATAACTAATTTTTCTTAATAAAAAAATATTGCAATTTATTTAATAAACATTAAAAATATATGACAGCCTTTAAATATAGCGATTTTCATGCAATTCTGGATTTATTTGCATTAAAACAACTCAAGATCACTTTATTTGCCCCTATATAAAAAACTAAAGCTATTAAGTTGATAATAAAATATATTTCAAACGGTATCCCAACTTGGTTTTTAGAATTCATTCAAAAGTAAAATTTCCCTCGTTAACTCTTTCAACATGAAAATACGATAACACTCTAAAACAGTAAAGCATACGGCGATTTTAAACCTAACCAGTATATTGGTAAGTGGCCGAGACAGAGTGCATTTGCCTTGGTGTGTGTTGCAAGCGATTGATGTGACAACTCTTACACATCAAACGACCCTCTAAAGGGTAACATCTTTTGTCTGGTTCGTCCGTTAATTGCATGCCACATTCTTCACATATATAACAGTCGACATGGAAGTCCTTATCCATCGAAACGACACGTACTGTTTCTTCAGTGCCCTCTACCGGTGTTATACCTAATTTGTTACGTACACAAGGTAATAGATTCAATCAAATATTTTGTATGTTTTTTTTTGTGGGATTTTCTTACCTTTTCCACACGCAGCACATTTAGGGGCAAACATTCTGTGATAATCATTGACGCAGTAAATTTTATTGTCGACATCTACCGTAAAAG
Source organism: Osmoderma eremita (assembly GCA_031763485.1). Classification (NCBI taxonomy): domain Eukaryota; kingdom Metazoa; phylum Arthropoda; class Insecta; order Coleoptera; family Scarabaeidae; genus Osmoderma; species Osmoderma eremita. The sequence continues at coordinate 11,481 of JARFOC010079483.1, forward strand.
GAACTCCGTCAAGGCATTCGTTGCACACACAGCAGCGGAAACAACCGGGGTGATACGATTTACCCATGGCTTGCAAAATCTACAAAGCGATCATTACCACACCGGATTTGAACTTAGAAACCGTTAAAATTACCATCTCCATGATTAGATGACCGCATATTGCGCATTTCTCGGCTGTCTGTTGGAATCCGGAATACTAGAATGTAAATAGATCTTAAATTAAAAGCATTTTTGTGGGAACGTTTATTTCAAATTACCAAATAGTCCTCCTCGCAATATACCCTACCGTGCACATTATAAAATGCCTTCCCTCGTAAGGCCCTACCGCAGGAGCAACAGATGAAACAATTCGTATGGTACAGATTACCCATTGCTTGGCAGGCTTGGCCTGCGCCAGTAACTTTTTCACCACACGTATGACATATACCTAAGTAATAAAAAAAAATGGTAGAGTTCATATAATAATTATAATAATATGTATTTATTGATTAATAATTAAATTCTTTAGAGATTACAGAAAGTGTCGTAGCAATAGCCATGTAGTAAGTAGACGCCGTATTTGCGCTAAAATATTCTTAAAAATTTGCGTCGAAACTTTGGATCACATCAGCATATTTTTTATAACGATCCTTAAGTTTCGATCGACAAAGCAATTAAAGAAAATAATAAGCGGTCCCCTGCAACGGAAATTTCTAAACAGCCCAGTAGTTTAAAAGGAAGTTTACCTTCAAAAGTAACACCTAAATCTTTGAATTTTCCAGAATCAAATTATTAATTGAGTATATTGAAGTACAATCAACTAAAGAAAATTTTCTATGGATTAGGTTAGGAGAGAATAAAATTGGCTTAATTATAGAGAATTTACCATAAATTCCACAACTTTACAACCTTAATAAGAAATTTACCAAAATTTTAAAGAACGATTTTAAACTCAAGATTACAACGTTTGCTTTATCTTTTCCAATACATTAAAGAATCTTCTAGGCAACCCAAAGGGTAAATCTGAGATTGAACAAAGATCTAGAATTAATGGAATTACTTTTGACGACTGTGATAAAGGATATATTGGGCAAACAAGAATTATTAATATTAATTAAAAGTTCAGCAGTCTGCAAAAAAGACAATGGCAACTGTGTTCTGAGATATGCAAGGCATCTTGCTCACAGAGTTTTTACCACCGAAAGCGACAATCAACAGCGATATTTATTGTCAAATTCAAGAAAAAACACACAAAGCCATTCGCCAGGAAAGAAGAGGGAGGTTGACAAATGGAATCAGGTTGTTGCATGACAATGCAAGGCCGCACATTTCAAATCAGACGAAGGGCTGGGCTTCAGAAACACAATTGGGAAGTTATTGTCCACCCGCCTCCTTCTGATGTCTCCTTCTGACTTTCATTTATTTGGGCCTTTGAAAGCTCATTTGTCGGGTAAAAGGCTTGAAGGCGACGACGAGGTTCAAGAGGAAGGATCGCACCTTCTACGAAGACAGTTTACAGAAGTTTGTGCTTCGCTGGGATAAGTACCTTAACATTGGTGGCGATTATGTTAAAAAGTAGCTAACAGTTTACGCTTTTCTTATAAATTCAGACGACTATTCAATATCAAACTCTTCAGTGTTTGATCTGTTAACATAACATTTTTTACCAGCCGGTGGGGCTTCTAATGATTAACGCTAATAGCTTAGGATGCACTATAATTTTGAGTTAATACAGGATGATTAGCGCAATGATATATATGCTTTTAGTTGTGGTTGCACTTTTGTACTTTAATCTAAACGTTAAGTGATTAATGCAAATGACATAGCCTGGGTAAGATTAGTACCTATAAATACCTCTATTTTTAGTTTATCTTAGTTTGCGCTACTCCTGAGGGTGGAAACTCGGTTACCGAAATACGTATAAACTTTGTATATATTTATGCCGTATGGGGTATTTTTAAAGGTTTGTTTAACGAATGTGTGCAATATATATTCACTGGTGAAATAGATATTTACCATCTTTAATTAAGAATGAAGATACCGAATCAGTGCCCATAGCAATGTTAGTACTCAAACAACCAACGGCCTCAAGAATCTCACACAAATTAAAGCCTATGATATGAATGTCGGAACATCAAGATACAAAATTTTCTGACGGAAACAACTTAGAAGTTTTAGAAAAAGTTGACTCAAAGTATGAAGCGGATGTGTTAGTAATATCAATTGAATGTTCATAACAAAGTTATCCTTTGACATACAACCAGGTATACCTGTCTGTTGCTACTTCTCATTAATAAGGACCATTACATTTTAGGACCATGTTTAACTGTCGTTCAAACAACGCCCATATGAGCATGATAATCCAATTGTAAATTACTCATATTACCATTAAAATTTTTACACAACTTTAAAAGGTGCCATTTTTTGCCAACTTTTTAATTTCAGTTGAAAACCAATACAAAATGTTATTTCTTCTTGCAAGATATAAGATAAGTGGTGCAAACGATATTTATTAACTTTAAAATTGTTTTTCATATAAATTTCAATCCTGAATTTATGGGTAATATTTAAGGAACATAAATAATTCTTGGAGAATATAAGAACGTGGATTTTTATCACGGTAAAATTGACAATCAATAAATATTTTACTTGAAACATGAATCACAAATGTCACAGAAATATTATTCAAGTAAATATGGGCTTCAAATTTAAGTATTTACATATATATCCACACAAAATAAGATAAGATAAATGTAACTGTAAGAATTTATTCATTCCAAATATTTACATACCAAAATATTCTCCTTCCTCTTCTAATTTTTCCATTTCCTCCTCGATCTGTCTGGTCATCTCTTCAATCTTCTTTTCGGCTTCTGAAGGACCCCTTGGCCTCGGAGGTGTTATATGATAAGGCAGTAAAGTCTTACCGCCAAATCTCAGTCGACCGCTACCAACACTGCTTGCACTCGGAGTAGGACTAGGGGCACTGTGCGTTCTTCCTTCCGGTTCCTCAGGTTGATCACACCCTTTCGATTCTTTAGAAGGAACTGTTGGGGCACCTGCGATTCCAGTCGCAGGAGCTCTAGCATAATTCTTAGCTGTCGATGTTTGAAATTGGGTGTTCGTACTTAGGGTTTGCGATATATTCCCAGTCATGCAGACATAATCTGATCCATTTATCTCATCTATTTGCTGCTGGGATAAGCTTTTCGACGGAGATTTTGGTAGTTGGTGGTAAAATGGTACGGCAGATGATTTAGGACTATTTTGTATATTCCGAGGGGAATGCATGATCGAATATACCGGTTGTTGCTGCTGATGTGCTTGATTGTAATTCTGGTATGGTTGATTTTGGTATGGTGGAGGTGCTTGACCAGCAGCCACTTGTGGTCCTGGTGTTGCTTTATGACTGCTATATTCATGCAGATTCTCATAAACCGGTAATACTTCGTCTCTATTTGAACCTATTAATTTATTACTGATGGGCACTTGCGGTTGTGCTTTACCCGCACTTTGAATTTGATGAAAATACGGTGGTAGAGCTGATCTACCGGCATAATAATCAATATTCTCGTACAAGGGAGCATTACTGGTCGCAAGACTAGCACGTGGACTTCCAGAATGATGGGAGGAACCGCTGTGGGAATGAGTGGGGCTTGTTGGAAGTGGCACTTGCGGTTTAGCACACTGTACATATACATCACTTTCCTCCACTCTCTGCAACACGACATTCTCTATCTGCTTAGGTGTAGCGTATTTCGAACTTGCAATAACATTTTCCCTCTCGTACGTCCTATAATTATTCTTTTGAGGCTGTGCGACACCCTCTCTGGAAAATCCGTCGCCGGTCGCAGCAGATCTGTGCTGGTACATGGGGTTCATCATCTCGGGTTTTCCCATGATCCGCCCGTAACGAGGGTCGGGCTCGCCCTGATCGTTAAGGGAGATGTACTGCATCTTTTGCATGAAATTCTGATCCACAGGTGGATCGCCACTACCTTGGTTATTAGACATTATTATTGTAAATTCCGGTAATAACTTTATTCACCACTTTTATCTCCACTTCGAGAATAGATTGGTTTCGGTACAAAATATTTGATTACTTCACTATTTTTCGATAATGTGTAATACGAACTGACATCTCAACCTCATACCGGAAAAATAATACGAAAATAAATATAAAAAGTGGTAGCAACATAAATGTATAGATATAGGGAGACCAATTACAATAACATTAAATAATAAAAATTACTATGCGACCATTGATTTCAAGAAATCTTTAAATTAATTTCCGTATAAATATATCGGTGCACTATCTGACATTTTTAAATGTTGGCATGATTGTTTTGACAGATATTTCAATTATCTAACAAAAAACCTAACCAAAAACGGCATACTTACCATATCTTGTCTCATTTGCCCACCGCACTTGAACTGAAATTCATCATTGTTCATTTTGCTTGTCTTTACTATAGCACACCATAGTATACAATATACAGAGTATGACGACAAACCAGAATCCCCGTGATTTGAAATGTATATAATTTCTAGTAACATAAACATCCGTTACCGTGGCCAGTCTGACATTTCAAATCTTTGATGTTTATATTTTTGGTGTTTCCAAATTTAAATAAAGGTATTTAGAATAATATTCACCTAAATAGTCTTATTTATATTGAATTCTTTGTATATTTTATGTCATATTACATCTGGTAGATAAGTTCTTTAAAAGTCAAACAGGTACTGTACATATTAAAAATTGAATGAATTTCCGATATATTATTGAAGGGTCCAGAAGTTAACAATTTTTATTTTTACAACTTTTGTAAAAGACGAACGAGTTTCTCGGTGCTGTACCAGTTTATACACATATCTGTAGAACTTATATAAAACATTAGTTCTATCATTAATTCCATAGTTTAGGGAATCGGCCTTTTCAAGTGCATTGGATTTGCATTTATTTTTTTGCACCTGCGCAACTTCCAAACTGGTTTCTTCCCCCATTAAAGGATATATTCCTGTATAGGTTTTAAACAAACCGACATTCCGTTTATGAGTTTAGGAAAGTTTCTCGAATATCTGCATCAAAGACAAATTAAAAGAAGAAGAACAAATCAAAGGAATGTCGCAAAATGTCATAAGTAAAGACAAGCACCGAAAAGGCCCTGACCAAATTATTCCCGCCGAAAATTATTACACTACCGATCCCGATGGGCGGGTAAAGTTGCATTTGCCTAAATGTGGTACAGCCATAGAAAAAATCCCACCAATATCAGTTCCTAGTTTTCTCAACAGGACGGTTGAAAAACATCCCAACGCCATCGCATTATGTAATAAACTACCAGATGGTAGTTGGAACAAAATTACGTATAGGGAATACCAAAATTTGGTACGCACAGTTGCCAAAGCTTTCCTCTCTTTGGGTTTGCAAAGATACCATTCCGTTTGCATATTGGGTTTCAACAGTCCACAATGGTTCATATCAGATCTTGCTGCTATCCATGCTGGTGGGTTTGCAACTGGGGTATATACGACAAATTCTGCAGAAGCCTGCTTGCATTGTTTCGTAACCAGTAGGGCTAACATAATCGTAGTCCAAAACTCGAAATATTTGGACAGAATCATGGAGGTGCGTTCAAAAGTTCCCCATTTAAAAGCGATAGTGCAATATGATGGCATACCAGAGGTAGATGACGTTCTTAGTTGGGATAAACTTTTGGAGATTGGCCGAAAAGTAAGGGATTGCAAGTTAGATGATATTCTAAGGAAGATAGCTGTAAATGAATGTTGCACTTTGGTATATACTTCTGGAACAACTGGTAATCCCAAAGCCGTAATGCTAAGCCACGATAACCTAACTTATGATGCCGAAGCAAGTTTAAAAATGGAAGGTTTCGAAGAAGGAGAAGAGTGCATCATCAGCTACCTTCCTTTAAGTCATGTAGCCGCTCAAATAATCGATATTTACATGTGTATAAAACGAGCGAGTGTAGTGTATTTCAGCGATTCAAACGCCTTAAAAGGAAGTCTCATCAATACCATGAAGGAAGTACAACCAACTAGATTCTTTGGGGTACCCAGAGTTTGGGAGAAGATACACGAGAAGATACTGCAAATAGCTGCCAGAGCGAATTTCCTCCAAAGGTTCATAGCCACAATGGCTAAAGAGAGTGCATTGCAACATTACGTAGATAAAATGAATGGAAATGAAACAAATACGTGGGGATACACAATTGCAAGCTCCCTAATTTTGAAGAGGGTAAAAACCGCTTTGGGTTTGAATAGATGCAAATCCTTCCTTACCGGGGCAGCCCCGATTTCGGTTGATATAAAAAAGTTCTTCTGCAGCATCGATCTGCCGCTAATGGAAGCGTTTGGAATGTCTGAAACTTCAGGGGCGCATACTTTGAGCAATTTGGAGGCTTTCGCCTTTGATGCGATCGGCCGGACGATAACAGGGATGAAAACTAAGATACAGCGACCGGATTGTGCTGGAAATGGGGAGATTTTAATGTACGGCCGACATGTTTTCATGGGCTACTTGGGGGAAGTAGAAAAAACCCGGGAAGCCTTAGACGAGGACGGTTGGCTATATTCGGGTGACATCGGGCGAATCGACAGCAAAGGCCTATTGTACATTTCCGGCCGACAGAAAGAACTTTTAATTACATCTGGCGGTGAAAACACTCCACCTGTACCGATAGAATTAGCAGTGAAAAATGAATTATTGCACATCAGCAACTGCGTTTTGATAGGAGACAAAAGGAAATTTCTATCACTTTTGATAACGTTAAAAACGGAAATGGATGATAACACTGGTGAACCCAAAGATGTTCTGATGGCCGATGTTAAGCAATGGCTGAACAAATTGGGGTGTCCGGCTGCGACTGTGACGGAAGTTCTTGAGGCAGGACCGGATCCAAAGTTGCTAAACGCCATTCAAGACGGCATTGATCGCGTAAATGAAAAGGCCATATCGACTGCTCAAAGGATACGAAAATTCGTCATATTACCCCGAGATTTTTCGATAAGCACAGGCGAATTAGGGCCTACGATGAAGTTGAAGAGGAAAATCATTACGGAAAAGTATGCGCAGTTAATTGATTCTATGTATTGATTTCATTTATATGATGTCGCAATAATGTTCTTTTTGTCAAATACATAATATAAAACCAGTGTAAAATAGAATTTTGTGGATTTGTCAAAAACATTTAAATTTTCTAATTTATGCAACCAACATAACTGATGAGGGTAGCAGTTCGTATAGTCAAAAACTTCCAAAACTACATTATTGAATTATTTGAAGACAAGACAAGGAAAATACTTTTACAACTCATAAATAATAATTGGAAAATCTATGTCATTTGCATAATGAAGATCTCGGCCTATAGTTTTTACTCGCGTGACACAATAGAGAAGAAAAGTGTGAAGTCAATTTTGTTCTAAGCTGCGCCCTATATAAATAGTAACTGCCGATTTCAACCAGTGCAGACATGAAAGTATAGCAAAAAGAACTGTCCATAGAAGTCTCCCGTGATCTGTCATTGGTATTTGCTGATTATATAGGGTATGAAATGGAACGGAAGGTGAGAAGCGAATTTCGAAGTTTACAAAATGAATTTTGGTTTGAAAGTACACAAATATGGTAGGTACTTAGGTAGGTATGGTGTGAAATCAAGGGGTTTTGTTTCCTAATGTAATATGTACCTAACATCAAATGAATTTTGTAAATTTTTACAATGATCCTGCTTAAAGGTCGGATCTAAACATAGTCAATGGTACTATTCAAGAAAAAATCCCTAAATGATTTCAAGAATAGATTAATATTTGAACATTTTTAGTATGAGTAAAAGCGAGCAATTTGGTTAGGTTTTGGCTAAAGTTATATAAAATAACTCAATTAAGAAACATTAAATTCTGTTATAAGGTTATTAGTTTGTTGCCAACATTAGCAGTTATGCAACCCTGATTACGTTGGTTGTATTATTAAGCAAAGCTGGGTAATATAGCTCTCGCAACGAAATCGTACCAAGACAACCAAACACAACTTCGCATAATGTCAAATCTAGTGACACTTCGTCCGCGTAGGATTTCTTCAACTAGAGCGATGCCAGTTGGTAAGTTGTCAACGCACTTACTAGACATTTGTCATTTTGATGTTCTATTTGGTATTGAGTTTTCGTATTTTTTTAAACCATAACCTATATATATATCTGTCAAACTATATATGCTTTGTAATGCATGGCGACCATGTCATGTAGACGAAATGTCAAAAGTCGGTTGTTTAATTGCAAGAGCTATACATCTACATATAAGGATTCCGTAAAATCTTGGTTAGAAATTACATATTTGCTTTTCTTTTAAATGTAAGTAAGAGTTGAACAGAGGTGAAACATTTTATTTAAAAGAAATAAATAAATCAGTTTTGTATACCGAGTGCTAGTATAATTCAAAATTAAAATATTTGTAGATACAAAATATGCACCTAAAATTAATAACAAAAAATAAAACAATATTTCACCATCTATAATTATATATATATCTTAAAAATTAACAGATATTTTTTCAGTCATAGTTTGATTAATGGATAAATTTATAATAGTGAGTTTCTACAATGTATGAGGGGTGATTGACAAGTACCCGTGTTTGTAGTCAGATGGTGCCACTCGCCTGAAATCTGCACAACATTTAGTGTCATGTTTCAAACAACGACGAATTGTGTATTTTTGTTTTAGTGGCGAAAGTGAGCGAGTTTGAGTTTTTCGTAACTATGGATCGGTGATTAGATTCTTGTATTTTTTGATCTGGAAATCAAAGAAAAGTTGGAAATCGTTTATGGGGATCTTTCACCTTAGATTAGAATCATAGTTCAATGAATTCAAGCGTAGTCATACGGATGCAATAATCAACAAAATCCGTGATATGGTATTGGCTGATCGGCGAGTGAAGATCAGAAAGATCGTTGCAATCACAGGATCATATGAACGTGAATATCCTACATTAACATTTAGGCATGACAAAGCTATCGGCAAGATGAGTGCCGCATCTGCTCACTGTGGACAACAAGCGGAATCGAATAACCAGTTCGAAGCAGCGTTTAGACCTGCTTAAGCGCAATCCGAAAGTTTCTTCGCCGTTTCACGACTGTTGATGAAACATGGATCCATCAGTGTACGCCAGAAATAATCTCTAGATTTAGCCCCCCGTGACTTCTTTTGTTTCCAACTATGAAAAAATGCCCCGGCGGAGAGATTCGCATCGGAAAGGTTATCGCCGAAACCTATTTTGCAGAGTAATAGCAAATCCTATTTTTTGGGAAGGGTGGAAAAAGATGGAATATCGTCAGGGCAAGTGTATTGAGCTGAAATGGGACTATTTTAAAAAAATTAATAAAAAAATTTTTTTCTTGCCTAACACGGGTATTTATCAATCACTCCTCATACCTCAGGTCAGAGCAAGATAGAAACTATTTTAATAACATTATAACAATTTAATGGAATGATATCTGAAACGTAATAGAAGAAACATTCAAGAAATCTTTTTTATATAAAGGATTATCCATTTTGATGTAAATGATATGTTTTATGTTTAAAACACAGAATATTCGGTAAAATTTAATTGGTTGACTCTTTCATCTCATAAAAAATCGTTTACATCAAATTGTATCACTCTGTATGTTATAACATTTTTGATTTTATCTTATATGACGAATACTGTATTCCTATTTATTAGTATTGGATTTATCCCTAATATATATATTTTTATTTGTGTCGAAAGCAAGTTATTCTTAATAAAGCACATCATATCGATACACAAGTAACAAGCTTTTGAATCTACGACTAAAAGTAGTACGTACAACGTATATAAATATATAAGAGTAACATAACCTTTCATGTTTTCAAAAAGCCGATACTAATACACGACCGGTATCAAAATAATTTGTTACAACAATTTTTAGTTGATTATACCGTAATCTTACGAGAATATCACATAATAGTCTAGACTAGGATAGATTATTACATAGCTACGATTATATCATATCAGTATTGATAATATAGCTTAAAATAAGTGTTTTAAACTGCAAATAAATAAGCGATAGCCTCAACAGCTCTCGCTCTGACTTCTTGTTGATCGTCTTTAAGTAATTGTAGAAGTCTATACGTTACTGTATCTAAAGAAATTTGCTTCTTATATTCCTCCTTCATCTGGGAATAGAGCACTCCGGTCAGTAAAGCGGCGTTGGCTCGAATTTGAGCCCAAGGACTTTTATAGTAGGACAGGCTGGTCATGATTAGGTGTGGGAATATTTCTTGATTATCTTCACCCTGCACAGAAAGACGATTGATGTACGAAACGAAAGATTACCGATGTTTTTGATGGTTTTTACCATTATTTTAATGAAGTCGGTTGTGAATTGTGCAAAGTGCAAGACGGCTTCTTCGATTAGGTGTTCCTGAATCATCGAGTTCACACGAGGACATTCTAGGAACGGACCCATCTTGTGCATCGAATATTTGCAAGCCTAAAGAGGTTAAAACAAAAGCGAATACTTTGCTGAAAGTTTCTTTTTACTTATTTATAGCTAGAAAAAGTAACACAAGTATATTTCAATGGACGAAATGAAAATTTGGCAACTGAATATTGTTAATACACTAGCTGTCCCCGGCCACGCGTAGCTGTAGCCCCGGCAATTGGTGAAGAAATTGCATGTCACCTCACCCCCCTCTCCGTAGCCCTCCTTTGGTTATATAACACGCTCGTATTCGAATGCTACGTTGTGTCAAAATTTCAAAGGAATCGGAGAAGAATTTTCGGAAGATCTTAGATTTTTAACAAACGAACATTTATTTATGTAGACTTCTCTTTAGGTGTTAATATTTGGTGTACTGTCCTCTATTAATACAATGTTGTTTATTAAACAAAGGAGGTTGAAAAACGAAGAGTTTCACATGATAAGGGGACTCGTGTGAAACTCTTCATTTTTCAACTCGGAGCTATTGGCATTCATTAAATCGTTGACAAAAATAATAAATAACAAAGGACCTAAATTGAATCCTTGTGGTACACCAGTGTCTGATTAAAACCCGATGGCGCCGAAAATACGCGTGGCGTGGCCTAATTGTGTATTGCGCGAGGTGAAAATATATGTCTCGAAAAGAAATTGGTATTTAATATACGACAGAAAAGAAGAAAAATAATAATAAATATCGAAAAAAATGATAATTATTGCGGTGGGCGTTGCATTAATTTATAATTGAGGGAAGGTGACGTGGTAGGCAGATCTGAGTACATCGCAGGAGTGCCACCCATAGATCTCTTAGTTGCCGAAAGAAATAAACGTTATGCAGCCCACAGTAAGGAGGAAGCGAAACCTGACCTCGTGAAAGAGTGGCAGAACAGGGACCCACAGACAAATTTCCAATCTAGAAAACTGATTGAATAGAAGATATGGCGATGTAGACTATCACATGACGCAGGCACCGTCGGGGTCTGGGTGTTTTCGCGCGTACCTGTACAAGCGGCGCAGAGCAGACACGGCCGAGTGCCTCTACTGTGGGCGATACGATGACGTAGTGCACACGCTTCTTCAATGCGACAGGTAATACATTCAATAAAAAAAAGCATAATAAAGGGCCTAACAACACCGGATGCCGCATGGATGGTAAATTATAGTACAATATTCTCGTCGAGCGATCGTAGGCCGGCCAATGGGAGTGCTTTGGAACTTAGGATCGTTCGGGATATCTGCACGCCCTGTTCCAGTGGGTGCGGTGCGGTGAATTGCCCCGGGGGGCAACCAGGGACTCCATCGAAATTTCAATTTTCGTATTCCACCGAGAAAAAATCAGGCAATCTCAAAAAATAACGCCCGCTCCGTAAACGGCACCCACTCGGAGGAGGAGTTATGTGAAATTTCGTGTTAAAAGTAGACATTTTTCATTCGCGCCGCTGGTTAGCGTTTTAGTATATAGTAAGGAACCATAATAGAAGCCAAAGAGAGAGGAAAAAAGATTTACTTGCACAAAGAGTACAAAGAGAATAGCTAGAGGGAGCCTCTCGCCATTCATTTCGCCGCGCATGTCGCACCTCGCCATGACCTAACATACTGAAGCATTTTATCTTTATGTCATTTGTTGAGACTCATTCGTATTGCAGGGTTATAAAATAATCTTCAATAGTAATAATAGTTTACTTCTACTGAAAGTATTAAGGGATTCCGACAGTGATAGTGACTTAGGCACAAGTAATGTCACCAAATGGTGGTTTCTTTCAAATAATAAGAGAGTTCGAAAATACAGTATGCGTCCAGTGAATGCGAAACGTAGAGAAATTGTGCAAATACTAACTGTATGCATGCGTATGACGAAAAGTGTGGGGATGACCTTCAAATAGCCAATCACAGCGTTACTTTCAGGCACCAGCATTTCGAAAAATCAAACTGATTTGATTTCTGATGTATGGCGAGGTCGCAGGCGAGCGGTGCGGCAATGTGAACAACTTCACAAAGGTTTCTATTAGATTGATTCTTTATCGCCGCACGGTGAGATGCGTGGCGAGCAGAACTACTCCAACATGTTTGTACCCTAAGACGAGTCTACCGAGAATTTTACGTTTTCCTAATTTAGGTTCGTTACGTTAGTAGGTTAGGTTTAGCTTATTTTGGTAGACATCATACTCACTTTAACGACGTCGGGATCTTCGTCGCTTAGATGCAATAACAACGTCATAAGGTTTCCGTTCACTTGCTCCTGAAAAGCATCGTCAGAATTATTGATGGAATTCGCCAAGTCACCGAATAGACGGAAAGATGCTTGTCGAAGCGAGTTATTCTCTTGCTGTAAGAGAGGTTTAATGCGAACTGCAACCGTAACGTGACACTGGTTCAAGTGTTCGTTACTAACTGCGTGTAGTAACTTCGAGAAACTTAACATGGCTTCGTAAACAACTTCGGATTCGCTAAAAATAAATATTTTTTTAATTGCATTTCTGCGTTATATCAATAGATGGTGTTAGCAACGGTTTTGTAAATCTCACCCGGCAGAACTGTAGTCTAGGGCTTGCATAAAAGCATTTAACAACGACGTAGAATGCCTCTGTACGATTTCCGTGTTTAAATTCTCGGAACCATGGCCCAAACCTTGTAGACACAACTTTCTAACTGTAGCGCTGGTGTCATTCTGCGCATCCAGTAGCATTTCCAAAATATTCTCCGTCAATACGCCTTGATTATCTATCTTATTCATTAACAAAGCCGAAAAAAATGCGGCAACAGCGATTCTCTGCAAGTCCACTTCTTTTCTAATATAGGGACCTAGCGACGCCACCAGCCAAGCTAGTGAGTCCGAATTTTCGGTGCAGATGTTCTCCGTAATCTTGGGGACCGTTTCCAGAAATGATCCGACGCCTTCTGTGCACGTAAAGAGGTTGGCCGCCGCCTGGGAATTCCCGGCACCCTGCAGGAATGACTTGAGCGTGTCCTCGACGAGTTTGAAAGGATTAATTTTGTAAGCGTCGCGATTAGGGACGAAACTCGTTCCTTTGCCGTTTAAAGAGTGTACTGGTGGAGCAGTTCCGATGTAGGTCGCCAGGGATATGTAGAAAAGTGTGAATAACTCGGAAAAATCTTGTTTGCATATATCTGCTGAGTGAGCGCTCTTTAAGAGTTCGTAAAAGGCGCATATAGCCTGTAATATAATGAAATAGATATAATACACTTAAAAAACACAATAAAATAATTGTCACTTCTTTCATAGTATATTATCTATTTCGAACATACATGTTCGGAATAACTATACTCTGTTCACCGAACAAATGGAGTGATCACGTGATGATCATGCATTGTGCACGTGAATGTGTTATTTCCAAGCAGCTATGAGTATTTGTAACCTATTTCGGAAACATATTCGTCTTTACAATGAAAAGTAAACTTTCATTTTATGTTAATGGCAGATTCAAACCACTGCCAACAACAACATAAGATGTCCGCGATTAATTTCCTGATAAATAGATTAATTAAATTCCCGTTAAGTCAAAACAGATTCGAAAAGGAATTAAAATATATTAAAAAACATTGCAAAACACAATGGTTACTTCTCTATAGATGTTGATCGCGTCCTTAAGAAGGTCCAATATAGACAACACCTTAGAAATTCCACAACGCTGACTCCGATAGAACCCCGTGACAAAAATAAATTTATTTATGAAAGGTAATAACCTTTCATAAAATAACGAAAGGAATTAGCCGAGTCCTAAAAGACGAAAATATGAAATCGGTTCTAAATCGCCCAACACACTTCGTAACCTTTTAGGCAATCCTAAACGCAACCCGGAAATGAAACAAAAGTCGGGAATTTATAACATTGCATGTGGAGATTGTGAGAAAGTCTACATTGGACAGACAACGGGGTCTATCGAAACGGGAGAGCAGATATATCTGGCGTTGTGGTACATATGGTAAAAACCGGACATAATGTAAATATAGATAATTTAAAACTAATGAAATCGGTAACAACGACGCGCGAGCCATTTATATTAAAAAGAATAAAAACCTTCTTAATCGGGAAGAAGCGCCCTTGTCATTTTCCGTACTAATGGATTTATTGGAGTGATAAAGGCATACACTTGAGAACACTCGGGTGGTCCTTCTAAGACTCTTGCGTCCGGGGATGTGGGAGAAGGTTGTACATATGTTAGAGATAGATAGAGGGAATGCAGGGAGAAGAAAAAGGAGTGCATGTTTCTAGTTTAAGTTATTTTCGCGCTTATTCCGTTATTCGACTTGATAATGGGAATCCACGTATTCCCGAAACACGTGTCGTCACGAATTAATTCATACTTTGTGCCAGAGGAGTAATCCGAACAGTGTATTCGGTGAATAAAGTATAGTAAAATCAAAATTACTTATAATTAGAGCGCACAAATTCGAGACACTTTCCAGTAATGCCGAGAAAGACGGCCGAACGGCAGCATACATGTATCGGTGGGGAGTCCCCGAAACTCTATCGTAAGCATTTCGGTCGATGCGCTAACATTAGCAAGTTTCTAGGTTTACATACGTGGAATGGTCTCAATCTAAGAAATACATATTACGTCATATCCGTCTTGGGCGCTAGAATCGTAGGACAAGTCGATTATTCTTTAGGAGAGTCTACGCCTTCCGTGGCGTCGCACAATTATCTGTTCAAAATATCGTGTGTGTCTGAATTTGTGGGAGTCGGTCGAAGTTCTGCCTTGTTTTGTGTTATTTCTTACTACTATTATTCAATTTATATTAATAAGTGTCTTTTTCATGACATTTTTCATAGTTCATTTATAGAGAGTTAAAACGTTTTTTTAGCAACATATGTAGAGTTCTAAAACATGTTGAATCTTATGTTCGCTAAAATGCATACTTTCGAAAGGGTTTCGAATTGTTGGCATGCGACTACGCCTGCGCACAGGAAATATATTTATTTATTCCAATGAAAAACACGCCAAAATGTTCTAATTTCCACACCAAAGCAAGTCTTTTTGGGAAACTTTCCAAGAAATTAATATTTTATATGATACTTGAAGGTTTAGGTATAATAACGTAATATAGAATGCACAAATGATTCATTATAAACCGCAAACTGAAAACGCTTTCCTAACATTACAGTTATTTAGGGGCAATCGACTCGATATTTCTAATTTAAGTATTTATCTCTGTTAAAAAAATAATTTAATCGCAAAGAATTAACGCTAACTAACTCCACTACTGCATATATGAACATGCCTGTTGTCCTTCCGTTGCAGCGGTAGCACAACACATCACCGGCAAAACGTACCGTAGGTAGTATTGACAGAAAAATGTTTATGCCATCACCTCCACCATGTGTAGACGGGTTTCGCCCTGTACGACCCTATACGGTGAAACGCGTCTACATATGATGGAGGTGATGACATAAACATTTTCCTATCAATATTACCCACGGTAGGTTTTGCCTGTGACGTGTTGTGCTACCGCTGCAACAGGGTTTGTTCATACATACAGTAGTGGAGTAGCTAGTTAGCGTTAATTGCTGCAGATGGGGTTGATCATATCCCATTTGCATTTCATATCACAGGTATACATATATATGTATATAGGTTTCTTTCCGCCTCGGCCCCACTGTGCGACGCCGCTGAATTCAAAGCGTACATAGTATAATAGACTCGCCCTACGATTCTAGTCCCCAAAACGGATATGACGTGATATGGATTTCTTAGATTGAGGCTAATCCACCCGTAATACGCATGCGCATTCGTATATAATCTTTTAGACATACTAAAAATTCAAATTTACTTGTATTTTTACCTGTAGTGTAGTTAAAGTAGCAATACGTAACGGCTCAGTTGCTTTAGGTTCTTCGAACAACGGTGTGTTCTTCAAAATCTTCTTTAATTGATCAAAAATCTCAAGCAGCATAGTTGAATCTGTCCCTAACGTTGCCCACACACTACATACCGACCTATAAACCCAAGCGAGATAAAATTAAAGACCAAATTGCCACTACCAAATACATACTGATCATACGGCAACGGCTGTTGCAACAAAACGTGCACTACAGACTTCAGATGATGCGCAGCCAAGTTCGTGATCGCACATAAGGTGTTGGATCTAGTACGGCCACAACTGATTTTATTCATGATGCCCAATATTTTAGTCGTCAACTCGTTTACGTGCCCTTGCAATTCGGCTCCCTTCAATTTGATGACGTTATTCAAAACAACACTAGCCCCTGTCGAACTGGAAGCTTCGATATCCAGGAGGCCATCGATTAGATACTCGACGAAGTGTGTTAGTTGAAATTTAGGTATGTTTAGAGATACCGAATGGGCTAAATCAGTAGTCAGGTTGAATAGGAGTTTAGGATCATCGGAAGCAATCTGTTCTTGTATGTGAACTAAAGCGTTGTTTAGAATTTTATCGTGATCTCTCATATGCCCTTCGTATCTAAAAAAATAAAAACAAAATGAACGGTTTTTATCACCACCATAATATTAGGGTAATCCTGCATTTTAGTGACCTGAATCGGGCGCACCCGCCAAGTACTCATAAGTCACACCCCTTTCTACGGGGTCATATCAAAAAAAAAAAAACGGACCAAAATACAGGCCATAGAATTGATATACATATACCGGTAGTATCTGATAAATTTAATAAATAAATAATGATAAATAAATTAATTATTATCATTAACTACCTATAAAAAAAGGGTAAAACCTTTAATTACCATAAAATGCATGTATGCAGTATTAAAACATAGATGGCGCAACCTGTATTAAAACTACAATTATTTATTTATTATATTTAATTTTGAAGTTTTTGTGTGGTCATTTTCAACAATACAAACAATAAAATTTCTTAACAACCATCTGTAGTTTTTTTACATACATAGTTTCCCAATTTCAAAGAGAATATGTCTATATAAAACCTAAGGAGTGTTTTAGTCTGTTTACTCTGATATTACCCCGTAGAAAGGGGCGTGGTTTGCGGGTACCCGACGATTCAGGTCCCTGAAATGCAGGATTACCTAATATTAGATATTTACCTTCCGGCTATGCATAATACTAAGCAGACGCATTCGATAGCTACAATACGTGTATTCTTATTGGGATCGGTACATCTAGGGATAATCCTGGCTAGTATCAATCCAGTTTGGCCAAAAGTACTCGGCCCCTCATATGCAAACTTTACATTATCCAAGTATGTTTGTAACGCGGTGCGTAATGCTTCCAAAGCCGGTAGTCTCTGTTCGACTTTCTTCCGGCTTAGCCAAGGTTCTAATAATGTTACAATCTCGTCTAGAGTAGCCGGTGTTAAGCACTGCAGTAGTAACTCTTGAACTAGGACGTTCAATTTCGAAAACGATGCGTACACGAAAGGCGCTAATTTCAAATGGCCGTAACTTTCGCTACTTAATTTGCAGTATATAGCGGAGGCGTTGAAAACGCTATCGAAGCATAATTTTAAGAGATGCAATCTGAAAATTGTGTCGATGGTGTGTTAATGAGGGTTGTAACAACATAGTACAAATATAAACAAAGAAATAATACGAAATATTTATGGGACATAGTACAGTCAACCAAACGTCTCGTGACGGCAAGGGTATCAGAGCGGGTATCATTCTGTTGTAATCTATCTATAGATATAAGGATTTTCCCCGATCCTTGTCTGTCTATACATAGACAAAATGGCGATAAAACGCCATTAAAGACTGATGGTCGCTCGTGGGAATCATCAACCAAGCAAAAGCAACGAAAGGGGTGTAAGCACTGAAGACCACTTACACTCCTTTCAGTGCTTATCTCCTGCAGTATAGTTATCTCTGGTATGGCCGTCTAAAATAAGACTAATGGCGACATCTATGTTTCATTAACGGAATTAACCATTGGCCATATCGGTAATACCAAAAATTATACTATACAGTGCGGGCGTAAATTTTGTCCGCTTTCCCCTCGTAACTTTTGAAAGGAATGAGATAAAGTAACGAAACAAAGCCGAGGTGAAATTAGAGGCAAATTATGATATTTTGGTTATAGCGATATGCCCTCGACTTAAATCGTATGATAGAGGGCGTTGTTATTTTTGAAATTTTAAATGGAAAGTAAGTTCATATAAAACTCCATTTGGAAAATATTTTTATTATGTTTACTCCAGTGGAAATAGTTTTACGCTTTTCTATATTTTTACTGACATATCCGCAATAAAAGATAGAGGTATTTTATCTTTCTGATAACCCTCACATTTATTTAATGGTGGATGTTTCCTAGGAAAAGTATTCGAGTGTATTAAATCAAGTGCATCTCGCTATAACCAAAATATAATAATCCACCTCGTCTTTGTTACGTTTCTCTATCTCTTTCCTTGCAAAAGTTACAAGCGGGAACACAATTTACGTCCGCACTGTATAAATGATACGTATGTCCAGTTTGATTTCCAATTGATTACGGAAGCCAACTGTATGTTACATGTTCTGATACAAAGAATATATATTATATTATCTCTGTCTATAGACGCAACCAAAAAAAAATCGGATTCGAATTTAACTTTCTCAAGTCAAATCAATTTTGTTATTGTTATAAGTAATTTCTTTAACATTTACATCGTTTCTACATGAAAGAGCCATCAAGAAATGAAATATTGACGCAAAATTGATAGCAGATAGATAGTGGTTTAGAAAAAATCAGTGTTTGAACCTCACTTTTCATGTTCTGCATTATATAATTTTTGACCTTCTAAATCTAATTCATACCTTTGATCACTTTCCAAAACATGTGGTAACCTCACTAACGACGATAAAATCGGTATTACAACAGGAAACAACTCTATATACTCCGGTCCATTATGCAGTTGCATTTGGGCAGATATCGTCTTCAAAACGTTGTCCCTCTCTTGCATGTAAATATGTAATTGATTTCTATTGGGATGCATCGCATCGGCAACTGCCCCTACGGTTTTTAAACAGGCCTTTCTTATCGTGAAGTCCTTCGACGTAGACATTTCGTGGAGTACAAATGTCAAAATCTCCGATTCGATTGTTTGAAGCAAGATCTCCGGTTGAGCCTCCCTACAAATTTCAGCGTAACTGGTTATGATTACGTATCGTACTCTTTCCATTTCTAATTCGTTCTTTTGGTCCTTCATAAAACCGAATTGAAATAGTTTGTGCGGTTTCTTTAATAAAACATCTTTTCGTATTTGTTGCAAGGTTTCCAATACGATTTTTAGGTTCGAACGCGAACATATTCCAATAGCTTCTGAACAGGCTTGCAATTCTTGATATTCTTGTGGTTTAATGTTTTCCAAGATAATATTTACGACTTGTTGTACCAAGTGGGTGTTCGATAAATAACAGCTGATTACGGCTAGTGATTTTAGCAAAAGCCTTTTCTCAGCGTGCTTGTCGTTACCACTTTGATACATATCAAAACTGGAAAGGGAAAATTCAATGAAAATTTTAAATTTTCAAATACGAGGGATGTCCGGTTACTAAGGTACGTTTGCCTTAGCTTCAATACGTGGACAGTGACAGCCGCACAATGTCAGTTCCCACCGAAACATACTCCAAGTTTGAAGCGCGAATGGTCATCCGTTTTTTGCATGCAAATAATGAAACACCTACCGAAATTCATTAAAAAAAAACTGAAGACTTACAGAGTTTAGAGAGTTTACAGAAGCTTGTACCTGATTTCTATAAATATAGTAGTTTGTCTGTAATTCACAAATGTACCTTAGTAACCGGATAACCCTCGTACATAATAATGAAATAGAAACTTACTGTTTATCGGAATACAAAGGCAAGTGTTCTTTGATCTTCATAATTAAACCTTCCTTAAACGATTCATCTTTTATAGTTTCGCATAACAAGGAAAGGAAATCAAAAATCAGATCTTCCCATTCTTTATTGTTAAAATTATCGTAGTTTTGTTCTAAATACTTCAGTAGCGGCGGTATTTTCGCTTCCCAAACCGTTTGAGTCGATTCGTCTTCACATAATTTGATATTTTTAAGAAAGTTTAAAGCAAACGTTCCCTTAAAATTAGGTAACGGTTGTGCTAAAAGTGCGAGACACCTGACGAAAGCACCTTCGCAAGGACCCCGCTGCACTTTCTCACTAGCCAAGTAAGTGAGGCAACGCAATATAATAATGGTAGCATCGCAATACTCCGGCAGGAACAGACATTTTAATAGCAAGTCCCATACAGTGATTTCGAGTTCCTTGACCGATGTTGTTAGCATGTATAGCGTATTGTCGGCTGATATTTGTAAGTCTGAGCTTTCATTGAAATCACCTTCTTTACTTAGGGACGATTTACAACACAGTTTAATTATGAATAAAACAAATTTTTCAGTTATTGCATCTGCAAAAGTTTTAGATAATCGATAATATTAGGGTTTCTGCATTTACTCCACGATGAAAACTTACCTTTATTACTTAAAAACCCTCTGTAAGCACACGCTACAATAACTTTCATCAGAGCGATTTTCACTTTCAAATTGTTTTCATTTAACATATCAGTTAATACTTGCAAAACATCTTTCAATCTACTCCGTACAACACTCTCCGCAGAATTAGTCAAATGTGTCAAGACAACTAAACCTTTAATACGTTCCTTATCATTATTGTTGTGCATCTGATTTATAACATGATCGATTATGTAATCGCTGTAGTGTAAAGCGAAACACTCAAAGCACCTCAACACTTCGGAGTGTGTTCGTAACAATTCCGGTTGAGCGTAATCTGGCGAAACGCAAATTAATTCTGATAACATCTGCAGTATCGGAGTTAAAAGTGGTTCTAACAAAGTCCCATCGCTTCTAGCCGATACAGAGATAACAGCTCCCAAGCATTTTACGATCGGTAACGGTTCCTTGTGCTTCTTAAACAATCCCAACAGCATTTGTATTGTTTTCACAGTGCTTTGTCTTATTCTTTCGGTGCTTAGGATCTTGAACATCGATGACAGGGCGTTTAATACACTCGTTAAGGCACGAGGATCTTTGACCGACAACCAATTTTGGAATAATATATCGTAAGCAACCGATATTTCAGTTTGGAAATCAGCAATGGCTAAAGTAGGATCAGGAGCTTGATCTAAATTAGCCGTATATTCCACCAGACTGTCGCAAAAGCATTCTAATGCTGCAAAGGGTACAACATTAATTTTTTTCAACAAACTATTCGAGAAAGTTTAAATATACCATACGCAAACGCTTGTCTTAAAGCGT
The DNA here is from genome assembly GCA_031763485.1 of Osmoderma eremita. NCBI lineage: Eukaryota > Metazoa > Arthropoda > Insecta > Coleoptera > Scarabaeidae > Osmoderma > Osmoderma eremita. The sequence goes on from JARFOC010079483.1 coordinate 33,193, forward strand.
CAGTCTTCAAATTTGGCAACAACGGTATCATAATGTCCAAAATGTTTTTTAAATAGGGTGTTACACCGTACGTATTTGCTGACGCTAGGGCCCCCATGGTATGAGGTATAGTGTAGTGAGGTATAACTCCTGGTAGAAATTTCTTTAATAAGGCATCCATAATCTATTGCAGAACAATAAAGAAGCAATATCAGATATAAAAAATTTCTATTAAATGTTAATTTTTAGTGTTTATATGACTCCTATATTTATATAAATCAATACGAAAATTGTCTACTCAAACAGGTGCATTTTTTAATTAGTTCAAAATTCCGTGTATTTCTTATGGAAGTGCTCATGCAGCACTAAAAAGGAAATTGCATCCACGCAAAGTTTCAATTTGTCAACACCTATGTATCCAAGATTTTTAAACAAGACGGAATTACGGTAAATACTTCATAATTTGGATGAATTCTGTAGAAATAAATAATACACCAGTTGCAATGCAGCAAAATGTACTCGACAACATGAGAAGACCGGCAAACCTGTGTGAAAATAATCATGGACATTTCAAACATTTATTGTGACTGTTTTCTAATATTTAATAAACTGAACTGCACTGAGTGCATTGTACTGCGATTTCAATAAACAATATTACAATTATGTTGATTTTTATTACCATAGACAACGTAAATGAATGTATCATAAATTGGTAAATATGAAATAACTTTTCTCGACTAACAAGAAATTCAGATGAACTAACTGCACAGTGGAACCAACGTAAATTTGTTATTGCTAACGGTCGACAGTTGACATTGGTCACACTATATATAAAATTAAGTCAAAAACAGTAGAATCCAATTATAGATTTTTTTTATCAATGTGCAGATTGTCCAAAGCAAAGTCTTCATTGTTGCAAACATTGTTATTATTAAAGCTCCAAATTAGTAAACAGATAATTAGAAATATTTGTTCACGCTCATTTATGTGGTAAAAACAGAGAACAAATGAATTATCCATGTACAGGATGTCAAAAACAAAATTCTCTTTTATGGAACACCTGTATAATTTTACATATTTTACAGGAAAACATAATTGTAAATAAAAAATTCTTAACACACAACCAATATAGACATAACTCAAGAACTGGAAAGTCTATGAATAACAAATTACAACTTACTTGTATAGAATGTTTCTTCCCCAAAGCAACCAATATATTCGATGCGGCTAATTGTATTTGATGCATCTCGTTGTGGTGGTTCTGCATCATCAGATCCATGCACAGATCAATCAATCGCAATATAGTATCACCGTCAACATCGACAATATATTCCAAACACACATTATTCATGATACCCAAGACTACTAGAACCTGCTCTCCATTATTCTTAGCGTTTCGTTCGCAATAACTGCAACAGCCTTTTAAAATCTCGTTCGGGTGGCATTTTGCTATCTTTCGGAGGGAACAATCGACTGTATCCCTTATGATTGTGTTTTTATCACTTACTGTTTCCAGCAACAATCCGATCGCAACTATAAAAGGGAATAATATAACCAAAAATTATCCATTATAAATAAAAAAAAATTAACTTACCTTGCATTTGAGTTTCTGCTGGTGTTTTAATGTTGCCGTTCATTTTTTGTATTGATTTTAAATACACACAAGCGATAAAAACGTTATAAAATATTATCACATGAAATACAATATCATTTCATAATATTCAAATTATTTAGAGGGCAAAAGATAGCTCTTTACGTTTTAAAGTTGCAAGGGAAATGGGTAATGTTTGCAAAATATTGACGTCTATCTGACACATAACCTACGATCGGATGACGACATGACAATTCAATTTCTTGTTTTTATATCAATTTATACTTTAAACTTAGCAAAATAAGTTTACTACTAATTCACATTATTATCAATTATCACGTACAGTAATATATACGAATTAAAACAGATTTCAATAAAGAAAATATGTTTTCGTTTAAAAAAATGTAATCACCATTGGCGTTCGTTAACAATCTCGTTTTGGGTAGAGAGGTAAACGTTCGGTAATAATAAAAAATTATTATCCTGTCTGTTGATATTGGAGTACATGCAATCTAAGATTAATTAATTGATAACAAAGATGTAACACGTCAATTTTAAAAAACAAAATATAAAATACTTGTCAAATTTTGAGAATTTTATTTGTTATATTTTACATCAATATACAATTCACTCCTAATATAATCAAAATGAACGACACAAATTTCGACGAGAGATTAAAATTAGACAATTTTAGCCAACCAACTACGTATCTGAACGACTATCGTCACTACACCCCAAGAAGGAAAACCAAATACAGGTGGCCTAAAGCTAAAATAGAAAAACCTGGAAAACCGATTCCGAAATTCTACCAAAAAGATACCGAAACGTTTTACAACTTCAAAAAGGAACATCACGTACCCTTTAATCTACTATGGCACCCCAGACCGATACTAGAAACCGATCCGAAAAGGCCGTATCCGAAAAATTTAAAGCTGAAAGAAGATGTGGATAAGGAAGAAGTGATTAAAACGCGACCCAGATTATATATGTCCCCGGCGATTAGTTTGGACGATATTTCGGAAAAGGAAATGCGAGAAATGCTTTGCAAAGGAGTTTACCAAACAGAATGGCGTAGGGCCGAAGAGGAAGTCTGGAAATATCTAAAAAAATCCAAACGGGACGTTTTTGAAACGGTATTAGATGCTGATCACGGCATAGAATACGACTTTGATTTTTACCCACCTTTACCAGAAGCTTGGAGGAAGGATGGTATAAAATGGGATAATAACCAGGAGAGGGCATTGGTTGATCCGACAAAACAGTTTTGGTTGCACACTAAAATTGAGTAGGAAAGCAATGTTTCTCTAGTGTGTGATTTCTTATTTTTATGATTGTAGGCCTAGAACAGAGGGTAATCCGCTTGGAAAATTGGTACCTAAAGAAGTAAAAGAAGAAATAGCGAATTTGATCGAAGACGAATGTTTGAGATTACCGCACGACAAAGCTAAACCCGGTTACGCTGGTTACCAACCTAAACTTTCCAAAGGAGTTTCACTTCCTAAAAGCAATTTTCCAATCACGCACCCCTCCATGACCGTTGCGCAGGTAATCGCAGCGAGATGGAGAGATGCATAGTAAATTCGAAAATGTATTTTTTGTTTGGGAATAAAATTGAAGTTTTGATCGGGCCTTTACTGAAATACCATAACCTACCAAAAATAATTATAACAGCAGTAAACCCGAATGATAAATGGCGCAATGACAGATGACAAACAGGGTGTAGCCAATCCACGAAAGTAATATGAACTAGTTTATAACCAATCTAGGGACCTTCTTGATACCAACTTCAGGCAGTTCACATTGATCATTGTGTACATATTTATATGGGGAAGGGAAGTTACCACGTTTGTTGTACAGCAAAAATGCAGCCACTGTACTACCGTTTTACGTCATTTTAAAATCATACAAAAATTGTTGACGAAGAGTCGGATAGAGTGGTCAATGGCTTATGGTCAATAGTTACTTCCATGGGCGAAGCGCACATGTCGCGAATAGTTTTTGACGACCAAACAAATATAAATATGTATACAACCAACATATCAGTAGTGTTTGTTATTCTGCGTTTGGTTCATGGAATTTTGATTATACCACTGACAAAGTAACTATTATATATTCATTACAGCTTCCTAAATATAATATAGACTTTCAATCTAATCATGTCATGATTCTATAGTAAACAAAACATTTTTGATTTAAATATTAAAATAGATCAATTCATAGCCAAATCTAAAGTTGTATACGAAATCTTACGGCCTTGTAACCACATTCATAAAATTCTACAATCACGTTTCAGCTCCAGAAGATGTTTTATTAGAAATAAAAAGCAATACCCGGCCTTAGATTTTACAAATTATTTTCTGTGGGCCGGTCAGCTGTTTACCCCCGCTACCTATTCCATCAAACACATTACTTCAACGTTCAAAATTGTGGACACATCAGAAATTTACCGGTGAAGTTAGGAACTGTTTCTGATCATTGATGAGAAAGGCAACCACTGGATAGTATCAAATGCAACCATTGATGTAAACCGGTAAAAAGAACAACTCTCTGTCATATATTTAGGGGGCTGTGGCTATTACGAATTTGCCGCATAGATGGCGCTTATACTTAAAATTTGTTTAAAATATATTTAAAGCCGGGGAACTGTCAAATATGGCGACCGCGGTAGATAATTTCGTAGATTGGTTAGGCAGTAAATTAAGAGATTTAAATACAGATGAAAGCGTCTTCGGAAGTTACATTACGGGTATTTTAGATTGCGATGATACGGAAGAAGAAAAAAACGAAGCGTTACAAGGTATATTGTCTGAGATAGTCGAAAACGTAAGTACATAATATAGAAATGACCGAAAATTAACCGCAAATGTATGTATATATTAAAGTGAAAAGTGCATTAAACACATAACATCGCTGTATGCGCACACCTAATCGATGCTCTGTATACATTACATGCTTTCAGTTAATTGTTGAAATTCTAAAAGTATTGTATAGCATACAATACTATTTTAGGAAGCGAACATTGCCCAAATATGTGGCGAAATCATGGAGATGTGGCTCAAGTTTAAGCCAAAGGATCCGATTCAAACATCAAACGCTGTTGATGTAGATGTTAAACTGGCAAAATTATTGGAATCCCAATGCTTGGCCACTACGAAACAGAAAGAATATACTGACGAAGAGAAGAAAATTAGAGAGGCAATTTTATCTCAGTACAGTCAGATGAGTGAGGACGAAGAGGAGAGTGAGGTCGTTGTTGCATCGGGCGAAGGTCACAAAGAGAATGCGCTGGAAAAGAATTTGAATGCCTTGTCTGTACAACATGCTGAAAAGGAAAGGCGAGAACAAGCCAAATTGGATAGTCAAAAAAAGAAGGAGAAAGATAAGGAAGACAGGTAGAAGTCCAATAAATTTCATAAAACATTGCATTTACACTATGTTACAATTTTTTATATAAATATTTGAAAACAATTTTTCTGTAAAAAATATTTGAAAACTTTTTATATAAATAATATTTGAAACCAATTTTCTATTTGGATGAAATATGATTTTTTTTGTATTTAAAAAGTATTATAAGTTGTTGCTGAAATATTGCAGGGAGAAACAAAAACAAATGAGAGAAGAAAAAAAAGAAAAGAGAAAGACACAGAAAGGCGAAAGACGCAGGTAGCAGGCCTGAAACGACCTCGGGAGATTTAAATTTATATTTTGTTGTGAGATACTTAATGTGTGCAAGTATTATGTGATGATATATATATATAAATAAACGGTACACATATGAATTGGCTGGGTTTAAAAAAAGCACTTGGAACAATGGGAGTCCAGTGGTGCGTTCCGTAATTTGATATTAATTTCAAGGCCGAGTTCAATAAACCCAAAATTGTTTTATTTTTATGACAGGTCTGTCCTTAATTTTCAATGGAGATATTTATTTAAAAGTTTAATTGCAGATTATAAAATTAATATATAATGATTACCAGAATCTTGTAAAAAAATTTTGAATGCGTTCAACAAGATAACGAAAAATTGTGAAACGAATCATTTATGACCGCAGCCTAGCAAACAGCTGAACGATGACAATAAAAAGCAAAATGTCGTCCAAAGCAACTCGCGGAGATTCAATGCCAGTTGTCAAATATTTTTGTTTATGTTGAATATTATGGCCCCATTATAAGTTCGAACGGCCGTCACGTACTTCCGTACAATCAGTGTAGCTTTACTTCTTAACAAAAAAATCGTGCGTACGTCTCATTTGAGTGATGGGTTTCTTACGTTCGTACGTCTAAAAAAACAAGAACACATCACACGGTGATATGTTAATGAAATCGAATTTATATCTAATCTTCAAATGCATAAAACATCGCTTTCCAGAAGGACGAATATTAGTGCAATGAAAAGTGAATCTTTAAAATTAACCAAGAGTTAGTGACTACCGAATTTGGAGCGAGAGGTCATAGGAATTCAAGAGCAATGATCAAAAGTGGATCTTTGCCGAAAAAGGAAGGCAAGATGAGGATCCGTGCCTTTCCAGTAAGTCGCTATGTTTCATGGGGAATGAATGTAATACGGGATTTCGTTAAAAGAATGGGAGTATTAATGTCCTATGTTGCAGAAATGTCAAATTTTTGCATACCACACAAAAGAAAAATTACGTATTTATGAAACAATGTATTTTCTGTAACTCTATAAATTTTAATTATATCCAGATTAGAATATTCATATATTGAATTTATGCTTGTACTCGAGTGAATATGATGTCAATGGAATTAATAATGAATTTGTATTATGTGCATGTGGGAATATATACAGGTAGATTATTTTTTTATTCAATATGGAACAGTTATGAAAATTTTAAATATATATTTTTAAATATTATTATTGTAACCTTGCGATTTAGCTGTGCAAAACAAAGTGTGCTACCCCGTTTGACATTTCATAAACAAATATTGTCACTTTTTGGCCTTTTAAACAAAATTCCAGTTTTCTTTCAAAATTTGTAATAAATACTGTACATATTGACACATAGCAAGAAATACGATACCATTTACATAGCCGATTGTGTACACTTTGGCAGGCTATCGTAGTGATAAGAAAATTACAGTTAATTGTTTTACCCTTATCCTATGCTGAATCGATAGAGAATAAGTACAGCTTGATGTTTCTATGCGTGGAAAATATTGCATAAACACGTGCATGGATAAGTTTGCAGGATGGGGCCCTCCCGGAGACTTATTAGGCACAAACTCAGCGGTATTCCGTGCAATTCCGTTGATCTCTTTCCGTATTTTTACCTGTACCGTTTCCATTAACGTTTCGATCTTTGTAGATGACAATGGATGAGAAATATGTGGAGAGTATTTGGGCCTTATTGAAGAATGCCATACAGGAGATACAGAAGAAAAATAACTCCGGCCTGAGTTTCGAGGAGTTGTACCGAAATGCCTATACGATGGTCTTACATAAGCACGGCGAACGATTGTATACGGGATTGAAGGAAGTAGTAACACAGCATCTTGAAGGCAAGGTAAGAGATATAAGTTCATTTTAAATTAATGTTGTTTCGTCAACTTATAAAAGCAAATTTTATATACACGTATATGAGGTTCAAGTGTCATTGAAGACGTTTTGTATCAATTAGAGGGAGCGCGGTAATCATCTGGCCTTAACATGTACTAATTTTCACTCACAATAAATTTTTCTCCGTTCACAAAGGAATTTTAAGTGTTTGCAATACTTTTTGCAATTGGTAATTTTAAATTTAAATAACTTTATATTTAATCATCCTGCTACAATTGTTATTTTGCGTACTATGTATACTTTAACACATGCATGTTATTGAAGATAAGAGATTAAAAAACAAATAAATAACGACTGAAAGTTATAGGTTGTGAAAGTGAAAATTTTTGCGCCTATGTGGAGCATGTAGTAGTAGAAAGTTTTTCAGGGACAGAATTAAAGTGTTAGGCTAAAAGTAGGTTGTCATCCTTAAATCAAAAATATACTTATCACTGTTTTATTTAGAGTGCCTGGGAAAAAGTTTACACCAAATTGTAAAAATGTTTATTTCTGGATTTTATCAAAAAAAGGGAATTATTGGTGGTTGTATAGAAATGAAATACCCTTAACAGATATATTTTGCTTCTTTTTTTGGTTTAGAATAAAACGGTTTTTTTGAAATTGCGATAATTTAAAAGAAGGCATTTTTAAAATACCTATTTTCTGCAAGAAATCTGTTTGGTAAATTAATTGGCGAATTAATCTCATTAGCGCTAAAGATATTATTATTTTAATCAAATTAAAAAAAAAAACAGTTTGCTTGTTCCGTTTATAGTGATGGTCAAAGATTAAGTAACAAATTTTTATATACAAACGTGTGCGTAGAAATAGGGGTGCTGGAATAAATGCAATATTTTCTGTAAAAATTCGTGATTAACGCAAGTATTTTACAACGACTTCTTATATAGGGTGGGTTATCCTGCATTGAAGGGAGCTGAGTTTGACAACACCGTGCGAGAACTTTGACTGTACTGCGTATTCTACCGGAGTAATACATAAAGTAACCGGACCAAAACAGGCGATAGATTTTCTGTAGCTATACTCTGTTCCAAAACTCTGATACCATGAAAAATAAAAGATGATTTTTAACACATTTTACTATAAGAAACGTTTGCATTACAAGTATTTTTATGTTATAATTTAAAATGGAAACGACACATATTTTTTTATAAGTAGTTAAATTCATATTCCTTCCGTCAATGCCAAATAATAATTATTTTACATTTATACACACATTATGTAAAAAATGATATGTTGAGGCACTAAGTAAAGTTCCGATAGCATATAATCACATTTAGAAATGCACAAGTAATAAAATGCAAATTAGGATATAATATTCTAATAATAGGGCACGGTAGGTAAAATCAAAAATATATGCATTAATTCTATTAAGAGAGAATATTTATGATTTTTATAAATTTCATATACAGAAAATAAGTATAAAAGTTTTGTTTAGATTGAAATTGAAAAATATACGAAAGTAAAAAGTAATAAAATTATGAAGGACACTACCCAAGCAGCACATTCAATTCAAATTTGCCGCAATTATTTTTAGTAACTTCAACTTAAAGATATTAAAATACCCATTGATGTAATACAAAAT
>JARFOC010079484.1:0-14964 GCA_031763485.1 Osmoderma eremita
TCACTTTGTACGTCATTTTTTCATGATTTGTACACATATTATAATATATACTTTCACAAAATTTCATTGCTTTGTCAATTCTGAAAACAGATATGAAATAAGTGTAAAAAGTACTACAAGTACACCCACTTTACCTCGTGGGACAAAATAAATTTGAAATTTTGTTGATCAGTGTAATTTTTAATGTTGTGGTTGCTCATATCCGCATTAGCATAGCCAGAAAAGAAGAAGAAGACGAACGACATATCCTCAAATGTTTCAGATAACACCGTCCGTGTTTTCAAAGAAAAATAGATACGGTTTTTGCAAATTAACAAAATAAAACCAAATATTTTCGAACGTTAAATACGCAAGGTTTTAGTTGTGTAAGACACTTCTAGAACGTTGTAGGAATGGTAAAAATTTTGTACAAAATATATTTTTTGGTGGCGAAAGCTCTTTTGCTCTACATGGACCATATAATTCTGTCATTACGCGATATTGGTCTAAGGACAATAAACATGTGATTTATGACCTACACACTTTTATTTAATTCTCTTTGGTTGCTTGAGATAATTTATTTAGTTTCTATTTTCGATTTTTAATTTCATATAGTGATATATTTGTGACGTTTAATAACCCTTGTTTAACACTGTCAATTTAATTATATACGATTACAAAGTAAAAGGTATTCGCTTACCAAAGCGGACGAGATGTATGAGAATATTACAGTACATTGTTGACACACTTCATTTCGAATTTAACTGGGACGAGTCGTACCCGGAACCGTTCTTAATTCAGGTCACAAACGACAAATTACCTCTTGTAATGGCCAGGCCCTGTCGACGTTATGCAATACAGACGGAACAGGAGGATATTTCGTTGCTAAATACGACATACATAATACGTATGCCAGTGCATGATTTACTTGTAAATGCGAATGACGGACGCTGGATGCATCTATCCTTCTACCGGTAAAGGTGAAGACCACCCGTCGGGCGTGGCGCGGATGTTTTGACAATTCTGTGCGAAACGGAAGTTTCTTTCTGGATTATTGTCAACACCCTAACGTCCCGCTGGGCGGTAATGATACTCTGAGAAATCAGGCGATCGGATCCTTTCAGTTGGTGTCCGATAGTCCGATGGTTGTTGCACAATGGACATTAGAACGGTAGCGATTTGCGACGTTAACGTACTCAGCTACGGTTTCCCCCCTGTGTGCATGTTGGGAACTTTAAAAGAGCCATACAGCTTAAATTGTAAATACATTGAACGTTTGGTTGAATAGCGCCGAGGTGTCGCAATAAATCGTTCTCGTAAATATCACTTAAAAGTTCTTGAAGTAACGACAACAGTTTGTTCCTCTTTAGAATTGTTAAAAGGTATTATTAGTAGTGATGGCTTAAGTGAAGACTTTCAGTACCTTTAGCTGAATTTAAAATAATAAGAGTTTATAAATTGTATAAAGATATTTACGTATTATATCAGACAAACTGCAATTTAAAAAGTTCTAGTTCATTAATGAATTCTAATTATTTATTTATCTTGTATTTAATTCTAACATTTTAACAGGTATAAATTTTTATTTTTAACATATGTTAGTGGTGAGAATAACAAGAAAGCGCCTTCCACATGGGTAAATGAAATACTTTCAGATGTTGTGGTATATGCTAGATAAATCTTCTCTCAGTACGGGCATTGACAGCATTGGAGTGCCTCTTCTTAAATATCTTTTCTAATATATTTCCGATTTTGTTCTTTAGTTAAATTTTAGTCATCAAAATTAATTAAAAAAAATACCGTTACAACCTCGATTAGTGAAAAACTCCGGATACGTATTTCGGCAACTAAGTTGCCATCCTCTGCAGAATTTACGAAGGAAGATAATGTTCGACGTCGCCCTCTGGGAGATTTGCAGCACATAGAACACCACTTGAATAACCTTACCTTCCGGTTTACAATCTAAGTCCATATATACTACCTGATCGTTCCGGTCACGCTCACTGAACCGTAACAATCCACTTAATAACAATATTTCTATTTACAATGAGTAAACATTGTTATAATGGAAAACACAAACAATTGGATTATGAACATAATATGTATAAACAAACACAACGAGACAATTAGGATATTGAATATTACATTGCCTATAAATTTGTGTACACTTGCCATACAATTTATTCTAAGAGATCGTATAAACTAGAATGTGGGATGGGTCCTTTGTCAGAATTCATAACTTTGTCCTTAATCTTATGAATATAAATACTCTCGTAACTGTCAAATTCTCTAAGATTAAGGAACTAACACTAGCCGAAGATTATCTGTTGACATGCCGGGACCAGTTTCAGTGATATGCTGGGCAACACTAGACTTTTTGGCCTACCTCCTCTAAAATGAGCGATGTGCTCCTTAGCGTGTTAAAATTGGTCGCCTTGTTTGCCCATTATATTTTACATTACATTCTTTACAATTTATTTCATAAATTCCTGATTTCTCATGTACCTCAATTTTATCTTTGGCATTTCCTAACAGATTATTTAAAGAATTATTTGTTTTGTATGCAATGCGCAAATTATGGTCTATGAAAATTTTGGATAGATTTTTAGTCGATTTATGAAATGGTAGTTTCACAAATTGAATGCCTTGATAACTTTGAGGTATATGAGTTGTACAATTTTTAACGGACAATTTTTGTTTATCATGTCCTTCTGAAAACCGTTGTATTCGGCGATTTGTATGATGTAATTTAATTCTTTTTTATATCGTTCGTTTGTCAATGGGAAACTTAACAAACGATGAATTAGAAAATTAAAGCTAGCTACTTTGTGCTGAAAGCAATGATTTGAATCCGCTGTTATAAATCGGTTTACATTGGTTTTCTTCCGCTATATGTCGATTTCTTTCGATGTCGACTCCATCAAAATTAGATTTGTGTTTTTCTGAAATGGGTTTTTTTAAATGCTGTGGTCCATTGATTCTATCAGAAAGATGTTGTATAGTCTGTCCAATGTATAATTTACTACGATTACTGCAACGGATTTTGTATACAATATGTGTTTGTTTATTGTATGGTGTTTTTGCTTTTAATTTTGTGAACATTTGATTTAGGGTGTTGTAACTTTTATTGACAATTTTTAATTCATCTGGTTTTCAAATTTTATTACGTTTTTCCGTTAGAGTTAGCACAAGTAGTATTTCAATCAATTTGTTTCACTATTTGTGGCAATGTGGGAGTTTTTGTTATTATGCAGAGTGTTATAAAATTTTGTTTAATCTTTTTTTGAACATTTTGTTTATAAGTTCTAGTGGGTAGTTGTTATTTTGTAAAACTTTTCTCATTTCGGCACAAATTTAATGGCTGTGGGAATTCATTCAAAATAAAGAATATTGGAAGTTAAGATATTACATAAACTTATATGGTTAATATTAAAATTTTCAATCTGTTGGTTCACAGATACAAAAGCTTGCTATAAAATTCTTCAGAAGAAGATGCAGCTATTGTTACATTATTGGACAATATGTGTATTAGCAGCTCTTTGGAACAATAATGAGGTAGTTGCCATTATTTCTCCCATATGTACGGCGACTTATCATTCTCTGTCGTCATTTCTTATGTCTCATTTTCCTTTATTAGGAAACAGAGCTTATTTCATTTATTTAACAACATAGCTATAGATCGTCTCAAACTCCGAATGCAGTACAGAGCTTATGAGAATTCGATACACGCCAAATCGTCGAATTAGCTGTAGATTATTACTTCCGATTCCATTATTTGGGTGTCTGACAGTTAAAATGCATATTTTGACGAAAACAGTAAAATATGAAATACAACTTTTTTTTAAATGTAAGAATCAGTGAAAGTTGAATTATTCGGTAAAATATGATTAGTTCTTCACCTTGGATAAGTAAAATGGATAAAGAAGAATATACATGTTTTAGTTGTTTAGAATGTCTGTTGAAAATTTCACCAAAATTAATCGATGATGGTACAAACAAGTTTGCCTGCAGAGAAATTTAATGCTAAAAGTACATAATTTTAAAAACACCAACATTAATCGTTAGTTGGAAGCAATATATACAATTTTTATTCAACTGGATACTGGGAGCATATTTCTGACAAGGCTACACATTTATTTGTGTATGCAAATAAATGAACTTATTTAATAATGACTTAGAAAATTACTTGGGTATGTAGATATATCAATAGATAGATAAAAATTTATTTCGATATACATACAGTGTATTAAAGATACATGCCTGAAAGAAGTCTAGAAAAATAAAGAAAATATATAAATCTATATGTATATGCTTAAGAAAAATTTAAGCATTATGGAGAAAACAAATAATCATTAATATTATAACAATTAATACTTAATATATATTCTCTGATGTACTTTTTAGATTAATTGAAATTCCGAATATTTTTTAGATTATGTGCTAATTTATTATAGAATAAATAAATAAATAAACAGCCAAAATAATATTGACATTTTTGGTAAATTGCCTTTCCATGCTGTGGTGTGCTCATGAGAATAATTATATGTGCAAAATTTTTCTTTATGCTTATATACGAAACATAGTGTTTCATATATATACATATCATAATGTAAAAATTGAATTATTTTTAAAAACATTTCTGCATGAATCATTATACTTTATATTGAATATAATTCTGATCGCTCGTTTTTGAATTAAAAATATCCTATTAGCTTCGTACGACATTCCCCAATGAATAATCCCATAACGCAGACATGCAACAAAGTTAGAGTAATAAAATGTTTTCAGAGTTTCTACATTACAGGTTTCCTTGAGTTGTTTTAAAATATAGCATGCCTTTGATAACGTTTTAGACAAAGATTCAATGTGATGAGACCACCTCAAATTTTGGTATATATATATACTGCTAAAAATTTGCTTGATACGTCAGTATTCCAGGTAACTTGGTCAATATTGATTTCCTGAATTGATGTTACTTTATTATGAAAATAGATAATTTTAGTTTTGTCAATATTCATAACTAAATGATTATCTGCCATCCAATTGCAGACTTTGTTGTACGTAATTTCAGTTTTCCGTAGTAAGCTAGGTATGTCCTTAGAACTAATAATCATATTAATGTCGTCAGTATACATGACCACCTGATCCGCGTGAGTGAGATGTGTGGGAAAATCATTGATATACATTAAAAAATAAGGCCCAGAACGGAGCTTTGAGGCACCCGTATAGTTACATCTAGAGATGGCGATTGGAGATCGTTTACTGCAACGCTTTGCTTTCTGTTCATACAATAGGATTTAGTTTAATGAGACTCCATTAAAACCATAATATTTCAATTTATGCAAGAGTATATCGTGATTAACGAAATCAAACGCCTTAGACATATGAATAAAAATTCCCAAACCATGTTTATCACAATCTAGGTTGTTATATATATATATATATATTATTTAAAAAGTGAAAAATAGCTGTATCTGTTGACTTATTTGGACAGAAACCGTGCATTAGTTGATTATTCATGATTGACTCATATATCTCAGACAAGAATGGTTGTAAGCTAAGATTTTATCAATTTTCCCGATTATATTACTTTAACGAGATTTGAAAAGATAATCACACAGATTATATTATTAGCAGCAAATTTGAAAGAATCTCTTGATAAAATATTTAAGATTTTTGACGAGCGTCTTTAATTTATCTAGGATGCGTTTACCCTATTACTAGTATTTAATATCTGCGAAATAATACAAAGCCATTTGGTAGGAAAATATATAATTTTCTTTTCGCATCAAAAACATTTACAATATAGAAATATAATCTTTGGTATATTATGTACAAAATTTAGTTTATACAATATGTACAAATTCCATTTTCCAAGTAAAGAAAATTTCAATATTTCATGCGGCAATTGCACTATATTCAAAAACACAACCAAACTGTTGAATCAAACTTACTTTTACACCGTGTCACTAATTGGTATATGTCCTAAAACCCATACATTGGAATATATGGGTATGCAGCGGCAGAACTCCAAGCCTCGTATGGCAACATGACGGGGACAGCGTACAGCCCTCTGGGTTGCATATGCGTTCTGGTATGTTTCTTGAGATGATCCTTTCTACCGAACCTCTTCCCACATTGATTGCAGGGAAACGGTCGAAGGCCGCTATGGATTCTTTTGTGCCTGGTCAATTCTTCGTTTCTCGTAAAAGTTTTTCCACATTCCGTCACGTCGCACTTGAAGGGCCTCTCACCCGTGTGTATTCTGATATGTCCTTTTAGTTGGCCGTTGTTTGAGAAACCCACGTTGCAATGGGGGCACTTATATTTTTTGGGCCTTTGTTTCTTGTTTAGGATTTTCGACTGGTGTTCTTGCGATAACACCCTTGCGTATTCCTCCAAGGCGTATCCTTGGGAGATGGATTCTAAGAATAAAGGGTCGTTTGGGGCTAGGCCCAAGGAATGTGCCAGGTTTGCTTGGAATAAATCGGGATAGGTACTGCATGGATCAAACAGGATCGAGCAGTCGCCAATTTGAACGTCTGTTTCCGGTTTCATTTCGACCGTTTGGTGATGTTTCAAACGTTTCGTCTTCGTCGCTGGTTTTTGGGGTTCTTCTACTACAACTTTCTCGCTTAAGTCCTCAAGTTTCTCTTCGTTATCGGTGGTGGTAGTCGATATTGTACAATCTTGCGCCTCCTGGCTATCCCATGGTCTGAATATTTTCATTCCTTTATCCTTTGCATGGGATAATAACGACCCATCATCGAATCTCTTAAACATTTCGCAGTCGTATCGGTCACTATATCGCCCCAGTGAAACTAAACAAATCTCCAGTATACAGTAGGGATATATATGACATCGCGAAAAAGGGGGCTGGACCTATCCGAGAGGGGGTAGCAGTCCGGGGTAGCTACTGTTACTATTACAATAAGTTTTCTAGCCCCCTTTGTGCTCGTTGAATGAGTTGTGCCTTTTGCGGGGCCGTCACTGCCTTCGCTTTTGAGGGGTGGGCCTAAGGAGGGTGACTTTTTAAGGGACGTCGTGTACGGGAGAGGTCTCGGTACGTTAGCGTTTTACACGGTTGTCTCTTAAATAGGTTTGCGGTGGGGATTTAGTTGTTGTGTTGTGCTGTGTGTGTTTTTCTCCCGTGCCGAATGCTCGAGTGGTTGGGAGGTAAGGGGCAGGTCTGTTTAAGAAAATGCGATTAAGCGAGAGGGTCTTCGGGATTTATGTCCGAAGTGTTAACATATTTTTTAATAAAAGTGTCCGCATAGGAGAAAAGAGGAATGTCCGATTGAGGTCGTAAAGCGGTGAATTGCAGTAAGAACTTTTGTTTCGCAATAACGGTTTTTGTTGACGGATATACCACAGAACCAGACATGATCAACACAACACATAGTGTACCACAAAAATATACACAAAATCTATTTATTTACATATCCCATAATGGTATAGAATGCCTTCTGCAATAACATCTGTTTTACACGCTGTTTAAAATTTTTAGAGCAACCAATTGACCGTACCTCGCCCGGAAGACTATTATATAGTTTTAGACTCATTAATGCCGGAGATTTTTTTGTGAATGTTAATCTGTGTTGTGGAATTGTCATAAAATTTAATTATCTCGTCTTGTGCAAGTGCATTTTCCTACACGATTCAAAATCATGCATGCGTTCCTTAATGTATGTCAATACTTCATAAATAAAAAATCCGGCCAAACGTTAATATGTTTTTATTCTTAAATGTTTCTCTACAACTTCCTCTATAAGGTAAAAATTAATCGTATAAAACGTTCCTGTAGAAAAAAGACTCTTTCCCAGTTTGCGGCCACACCCCAGATAATGACATTGTAGGAAAGCACAGAGTACACCAATGAATAATAAACATTTACTAGGTCTTGCTGTTTTAGGACATTTTTTAATTGTAACATTGCATAATTGGTTTTGTCTAGCTTTTTTACATACACTATCTAGTTGATCTTCCCAACTGAGATTTTTATCTAATATTACACCTAGTATAGATGCATTGTCGGTGAATGATAGACTTCCGTATATGAAAATTAATTTGTTTTTTATTCATTTAAAATCAGTCTATTTTTACTACACCAACCCGTCACTTCTTCAACTGTTCTTTCAATTTTGTAATGAATGTCATCTAATGTTGCGGCCTTCACGATTTCAGAAATATCGTAAGCAAATAAATTAGAGGGCCCGCAAGTTATTCTTTCCGGCAGATCATTGATGTGTAATAAGAATAGCAATGAACCTAAAACTGAACCTTGCGGAATACCCACATCAATGTCAAATTCAGGCGACTGTTAATTTCCCAATTTAACCACTAGTGTTCTGCATTCTAAAAACGACAATAACCAATCTAATGGAAGTCCTTTAAACCCCATAGCATATATGTAGTTTCATCTCCAAAACATTACTATCTACACAATCGAACGCGCATGCTAAATCAAAGAAGATGCCGGCTACATAATTATTTGAATCTAAAGCAGTGTAAATACATTTCAAACTATGAATGAGCGCAGTCTCAGTTGACTTTTATTTTACGAATCCATGGGCTCTGGTGCAATATTCTGTGTTTATCAAGAAAGTCGGCTATCTGATTGGACACAATTTTTTCAATGACTTTTGAAAAAGACCTTACTATAGAAACAGGTCTATAATCTTTAATATTAGAGGAATCATCTCTTTTTTTACACAGGCATAACCAAAGCAGTTTTTAGTACAGATGGAAATTTTCTTGCATCAAAAGATTTGTTAATTACGTGAGATAAAACATCTGAAATATAATCTCTTGATTTGTAACAAAACTCATCGAATACAAATTCATTTTAAATTAAACTTTACAATTTAAATAGTATGTTGTTTGGTAAAAAAATTGTTCTGATTAATATTGTAGCTTATTGTACTAAGATAAATTTCAAAAAAGGTTTAAAAAAATTTCATGCTTTTTACGCTAGGTGACTTGACATTGACGTTTAGACAAAGCAAGAATCGATTTGTCCCGTTTATACGAACAAAAGATGTATCCAAGATATATCCAAATATATTGTAACAACACCTAAGAAATGATGCTACTGTTTTTGGTAAGCTTGAATGAAACTAAAAAATATATTTGCCGGTGCCATAACATAATGAATCTATCGTTAACAGTTTTAACAATTTTGTTATTTCCTTCCTATTAGTAGATAAGAAAATGCTTTCAAATAACCATTCATTAACAATTTTTCTCAACTATTAAACTATAATATAGATATACTAGAAAAATATATTAGGTGACACATGATGCACCGCTAGTACCTTATAGGTTTCCCTTTGATTTTCCAAGTTGCATTGTTTGGTTTATTAATCAGATAATTTCTAATGAGTTTATTTATATTGTGAATGAAACTCATATTCCCGTGCGGATATATCCGTACATTTGATGGCTTGGTTAAACTATAACGATTAATTAATTTGTTGGTAATTCAATTGACTTTGTTAAAATTTAATGACATATTCTTTGTGATGGTGTATACTTGCAGGATGCATATGCTTAAATTCAGGCAATTTAATGAACTTTCAATGCTATATATGCTGCTAACTATTGGACAAAGTGGAGGAGAAGTAACAGAGTACTTGTACCTATAAGCTACGAGTTAAACGTAAGTTATCTTATTTTTCTTATTGCTTTCTATATCTGCCAAGTTTTTGCTGCAAAATTAGAGCTTGACCAGGCTATTATAATAATCGAAACATCATGACCATGATGATGAATTCATTAACAATAAAATAAGTACAACTTGGGGTCTTTTAGCTGGGTTCTCTATATAATTGGAGATGATCAGAGGCGTTAAACATATAGCTTCATATTATAACTGTTGTATTAGACGCCAGTTATGTTTTCCTTTTGTTTACTCTAGGTAAATCGTACATTTGTAAGGGAAAATTCAGTGGATGGCTGTTAGTTTTAATAGAAGAGGTTATCGATGATGTCACACAGCGAATAGAACCAAACCCCAAAATCCCAGACATGTTCTATGGGATTGAAATCTGGATTTTGTGCAGGCCATTCCGTTCGCTCAATCACAACATTATTGAGATATTCAGTAACGCACCTTGCTACTTGCTGTCGAGCATTATCATGCATGAGAATAAAACCATCCCCAATATAAGGTGCAAATGGTGTCATACGCTATGGTATTTCTTCCAAGTATCTGTCATCCGTTAAATTGCTTTTATCAACAATAACTAACTCTGTACGCGCATCGTAACAAATACCAGCTCAAACTATAACAGACCCTCCACTGAAACTCACTGTTTGCATAATGTTGCACACTGCATATCGCTCTCCGGATCGTCGATACATTTGCTCTCTTCCAGCTAGTATCCTTAAACAGATTCTTGACTCATTTGTGAAGAGAACATGCTTCCATTGTTCAATATTCCAAACAGAATGATTTTGGGCAGATCGAAGCCGAGAGACTCACTGCCCTCGGAGAAATTGTAGACATCGGGCCGGTCTTCTAGCTTTCAGTTGTTGTTCACCAAGTCTTCTTCTAATCGTATCAACTAGTCTTACCTCATGAAGCGGTTATGCACTTAAACTGCAATGGAAAACCGATTTCGAAGCACAGTGACGACAATGGTCATTACGACCAGATATGTAGCGTTTACAGCCTTGCCTAGATCTTGTCGTGTAGGAACCAGTCTCACGGAATCATTTCACAGGATAATTTACATCAGAGCGTGGTATTCCTAAAATTCTAGCCACATAGCGTTGACTTCGTCCATCTACCATTACGACAGCCTTATCCACAGTAACAGCATCCGTTGGCATTTTCATTGTAGGATTGCTGTAAACTTAATTCTAATTCACAAAAAAAACACAAAAAAAGGAAACATCAACACTAAAAATTACAATAACAATGACATAAACGAAGAAAGTTTAATCTGAACTAATACGCTAACAACGCAATAACGTATTTGTGTATAATTAAGCCACTGATGTGATATTTAAGTTTGTGATATAGGGGTACGGATGTGTGTTTAATTTAACTGGCGATTTTTAATATTCTATATTCATTATGTTCATTTATGGTGCAATGGTCTTGAAGCTGTTTAAAAATCTGCAAATACATCCAGCATATTAAATAAACTTTGAGTTGCTATATCAGTAATACGACTTCAATAGCGTACACAGAGAAGTTAATTTTTAAATTTGAAAACATCGTACAGAGCAAAAATTCACCTTCCCTTAAATTTATATTTACGACGCAGGTAAAAGCTAATACGACTAGCGGATATCAAACGTAAAGAAGATGGGGATAAAATGGGATTATGTTTTGAGAAACATGTCAGCGGTGCGGCTCGTATTTTCTTCGAATGCTTTAGTTTACAACGGCGCGGCGGACAAATTATGATCGATAGATTCTGGCGAGCGTTTCTTTTTACTTTTTTGACGCACGAACGCCCTAACCCTTGCCCCAAATAGACGATGCACGCAAGTACTATTTACGAATTTGCTGATCGATCAAAATCTGTCATTCCAGGTACAATCATAGTTTACACGTTCTAGTCATATTACGTGTATGTAGAATTTACCTCGTTCTCAAGCCTCATTCATATGGGAGGCGAGTGAGAATTGGCCGAATTAAGTTTTAAAATTTAATTACCCTTCCGAAAATGTTTGTGGTACCGACGCTCAGGTGTTTGTTTTCTCCGTTCAGTTGTCCGTTTCGGTGTAGGTGAACATTCAAACGAAGCTGTGAGATTGCATAATGAAAATTTTAGTTTGAATAGTTAATGCCAAATCTCAACTTTTATTAGATAATAATAAATATACAGACTAGTTCGCCCTAGTAGACTTACTACCGTACCTAAATAAAGAAGAAATGTCATAACTTCGATTTGTTTTGTTTGGAAACCAACGCCAGCGTAGCAACCAACAGCGTAAAATATTAAAAGAGCGATATTTTTTTCATTTTACGCGGTTGGCGGCACTGTCTAGGTTTCCAAACAAAAGAAATAACCTAGTAATTTTCTGCCATTCTGTTATTTACACGTGTCTGGACCTCTCTTTATTTTCTATTTCAATAATTTAATTATTTTTAAAACACAAAGAATTGTCTACATCTTCTTAGTATTACTGCATACATATAATTCGGTAAGTTTGGATGATAGGTTAGCCTAACTTGTTATTACCACTTTCTAATTTATGGACAGAACATGGCCGATGAGTATGTGATTAAGCTTGCAGCTGTTATGACAAACTTCAGTGAAGAATAAAAATTAATATATCGAGGTGAAAATGCGGTTGAATCTAATCATGTGGTAATATGATCTTTGACCAAGAACTGCAAGTTTTACGAGGAGTATTTGCAGGGATGAAGGATAAAGAATATAAAGTTTAGATACATCACATTATAGAGCATAAAGAGAACTTTTCAAATACATATTATGTGTTAGATTTTTTTAATGCAGATTGGGAGATATCTTCCTGAGAGTGTAGTTGCCCTAGAGAGAAATATCAACCAATGTTATTACACCATTCGGAGCAACCCAAACCAAGCCCTTCACAGCATTCGTATGTTTATATGAACTGTATGTTAATTTTTACTTATCAAATGATCCAGGATTTTCACATTTGACTTCAGTGCAGTCTAATACCATACGGCAATTTGTAAATGTACTAAAACACGATGTCATACATGTTCTATTCTTCTTAGAGACGGAATATACTGTTTTTCGTTTTGTCATCAACTGACAAAACAAAATTTTACGCAGAGCATATATCCAAGCCAAAAAAATGTTTGAAATTGTTTGTGTCGACGAGCTAGATCTGCATGAAGTAAGTTTAATCGATGCTTCATTAGAGTTATTAGCAATTGATTCTTTTTAGATATATTTGCCATCGTCCATCCCAGATAATATTTTAAAGTTATATTCTCGAACAGACTAAAAAGTGTGTCAAGTCAAATAAGTAAACATTTGGTAGCCCCAAATATAAGACTATTAGTCTATCCGAATGCTGAATATCTTGAAATGAAAAACATACACTTAACCTTTTAAGCTTATTTTTCAATTCTAAACTTTCTTTTTTGAGAAAATACATTTCAGGCTCTTGTTGAGCTCCACTTCACAGAGATAAATTATCGATTTCACCTATAAGTCTTGAAGAGGTTCTACTGTCTGAACGAGTCTTGTAATAGCTCTCTGATGCATTTCCTGAAATATCACTAGAAGTTAATACAATATATTCACTATATAAGCGGCTTATAAGCAACACAACTATGGAAAAGAAGTAAATATAAACAGAGCTTTTACCCAATGAGATCTTTCCATTTTTTTTGGTTTCTTGATCTTAGGAAATCTAAAAAAATTACAGGGCTTCCACTCACTGCAATGATTACAGTCTGCACTGAAACACATCACCATGTCCCGGCAAACGAGAGTACAAATTTGTATCACATAAGCTTAAGTGTAAGTATAATACTTACTATTTTATTAATAATAATTGTAATTCGTTTCAAATAATTGAGAAATGTTACTTAATGAAATACAACTTAAAGAGGGCGCTTACAAAACAAGAAAACAGCACACAAAAGTTCTACAAAGTAATACCAGGAATCAGTACTGGAATGATAAAGTGAATATTTATGTAGGTTAATTTGTTGTTTGGAAACTTACAGTGTCGCCAAGAGCATGAAATGATTAAAATTCCGTATTTTTATCATTTTACCATTGGCAGATTTCCAAAGAAAACTAACTTTTCTTCTCTATTGGGTGGGAAAGCAAGCGACGGTACCTACATCGGACATTTCATTTCAGTGAGTCTTTAGGTAGGGTTAGGTGTTGCTTGTCACGCCATTCTCTCGGCCACGTTAATTGTATGCAAGCCTTATTTTGAATGATGCAAGTGATATTTTTAAAAAACATGAATGTCTACGAAACAGCAGAAAAAGTACAAATTATTAAATGGTTTTATGCAAGTCGTACATACATAAAAATTCAAAATTGATTTCATATCCGTTTTCTGATTAGCACATATAATTCGCCGTAATATAACTCGCTTTAAAATAAACTTTGAAAAACATGGTTGTCTATCCCCACGTAACCATAAGAGAAAGCCACAATTTGTTAATAATGAAGAACAAGAACTACCATAAATAACAAGATGTGCCCATGTAGAACAATATCCAACTAGTCTAGTTATTCTATTGCCGAACAGTGTCCAGTATCTTGAGATTTTGGAAAAGTACGAATGTCGTTCTATTCTGTGTTCCTCGTACCTGCCTTACACGCATTGCAAATGACTCCACCACCCGAGTTGTAGAGCTTCAATAAATTCTTCCACTGATTCAACGTTTAATTATTTCCGAATATTTTCATTTCTACTGCGATCGATTCTTGTAAGTTAATTTAGTCTTCTTAGGCATTTCATTTCTGTTGCTCTCATCTTGCTCAATTCTTGATACCTTAATATCCAAAATTCGCAGCCATGTGTAAGTATTGGTTTATATACAGGCTGATTCATCTCGCTTATTATTGGAGATAGAGGGTAGGTTTGAATTTGGCAAAGTTGCTATATTTTGTGCCTGTTATGAATCCGTAGAAAAAATAAGCCTGTGACAAATGACGTTCGAGATTATTTTTAAAAACGAAAAAAACGTTTTTTTCTTTTAACTCTAGCACTTTTATTCGGCCTGGCAGAGAAAAACTAAAAACACATTCTCAAACTCACTTTTGATCTTCTTTGATAGAAATTCTTATATGACGTTTCGATTCCTTCTGGTAAACTTTCTTATTTCTTACCGACGCCATATTGCATTTTAGCACCGTCAAAAAATCTTTTCTTTTCTGATTTCAACCATGTATAACATGTTGAAAAAAGTTCTTATATTATGATTTTATTAACCAAGAATACATTTTAATATTAAATAAGGTAGCCATGAAATTTAAAACTGCCAAACGTTTCAATTATCGTTCATTA
>JARFOC010079495.1:0-14964 GCA_031763485.1 Osmoderma eremita
ACGCGTTTTCCGACGCTTGCCTCGACATCCATTGCTAGTTTAGGAACACTTAATTTCGGATTAATCTTAATTTTTCTAATATATCGTTCATTTTTAACATTCAATATGCGTTTTCTTCCACAACCAGATTTTTTGGATTGTAGAATGTGTCCTTCCCACTAAATTACCAATCTCTCTTAGCGACTTTACTTGAGAATATAATTTAATTATAAGTTCTCTGGTGGAAATGTCGGTTTGACGTCGTTTGTGATCCATACTTCTTATCGCAACGAAAGTTGGTTTTATACTGATCACACTGATGAGCATATCGTATAATTACATAATACAATAAGTTGCATTGTATTCTTTTATCTGAGGTGCATACACATACATATAGATCCGGGGGAAGTATCCGTACGCTTACTTTTGCGGTAGCATAATATGTCTTTATTTTCAGTTTTTCATAACAGGGAAGTTAATTGCATTTTATTTTTGTCGACCGTAATCGTGTAGTTGAATTAGCACATTTATTGAAATATTACTTGTATTTCTTGTTATATAAATATTTTTTTGCAAAACCACGTTGCTTTTATTTTTTGATTGGTGTACGCTCAATTTTGCGAGTGACTGTATATATGCATCATTTACTCTATTTTATAATGTGTGTAAACGACAACAGTCACAAGATTGCACGTTGTATATGTTTACTATACTATGTATATTATGTATATAGTATTTGAATACATACATGTTTGCCATGGTTTGACTATCTCTTGATAATAGTACATATTCCAAAATATAACACTTCCCATTTAAACGTATGGAGGGGAGAATTTGGAAAACATGGAATGAAAATTAAGACGAACAAAACAGACGTCATTATAGTTACTTGCATAACGAAAAAGTTAAATAACCTGAGAACTTTAAATACCTAGAATCAATATTGAACGCTCAAAATAGCTTGGATCCAGAAATAACCAACAGAATAAATAGTGCTAATAAACTCTACTATGCTTTGAATAAAACCTTAAAAAGCAAAATACCAGCTCGCGAAATTAGATATCTGTGAGCAACAGCAGGAGTTACGAGATGTAAGCGTATTAGAAATGCAGAGATTAAGAAACAATTAAATGTGTGTCCTATATACACGAGAGAATTGAAAGAAAACAATTTTTCTAGCTAGATCATATAGCAAGAACGGACAATCACGGGAAAGTAAAAGGGATTTGGAAGGCAGGAGACGACAAAAAAAGGAAAAGAGGGCATCCTAGAAGAATTTGGAATTCAGAAATAGGAAAAATTTTGGAAGAAAAGAAGTGAAAACTGGAAAGAAATGGAAACATTAGCTCAAGACACAGAAGAATTCCAAGTCTTAAGCTAATATTTCCATTTCCTTCCAGTTCTTACTTTTTTCTAATATTTTCCCTATTTCTGAATTCCAAGTTCTTGTAGGGCGCTCTCTTTTCCTGTTTTTTTTTTTTTTTCGTTTCCTGCCTTCCAAATTCCAAATCTACCATTGTAGATGAGGCTGGATTATAATAACAATAACATTTCCCGTATATTCCTATATTTGTTTCTGATGGGGTAATAAAATTCCCATTATCGTCCGCATCCCTTAACTCCCTCTACTTCAGGGACCAATACGGCAATAACCCCGGAACGAATTCGGTCTAAATAATTTCGTTACCTGACGATTTGGGAACGAACTAGATGCCGTCCATAGAGAATTGATGCCTGAAAGGCTGTAGAATATACAATTCTCAAAATTTAAAAGCGCACTGAATTTGTTAGTTGCCGATTTAATTTCGATAATAATAAACTGCAGTGTGATCCCAAGTAATGTTTATAATTACAGGTTACTCCCAATAACTTTGCAGTCCTGGTGCATGATGTCTTGTTATCATACACTAAATACAGATAAGGATAAGATTCAAATCTTTTCTGTAAAGTCTGAAATAAAATATATTTATAAAGATGACCTGCAACAGTTACGCTACTCTCGAATAGATGGGACTAAACACTCTTCATTCGAATTTTGCAGTATGTATTTAGGTTTATTTAAAATCAAAGAAAACACGTTTGCGCAACAGTAATCATATATTTTGCTCACTATAATTTCCGCGACAAGTGTACTAGCCTTTTCATTTGATGCATTAAGCAAACAGGCCACAGACCGCAAAAAGAATTCATCTAAAAATAACCAGAACAAAGTGGGTCCTAAAACTGACCCCACCTGTTATTTACTACAGTAGTAAGTAGACGTAATAAATGTGTAATAAACGTATTTAAAAAATTTAGAGAACGATGAAGATATGGAGACTGGCCTGCAGTTAGATAAACACACTGTATCGAATCACTCCCCCCTCACAAAATATCAATTAATTCCGGACCCATGTTTCCGGAATCCACTGTAATAATACATATGTAATTATTGAAAATGCCGTTTTGATTCGCGTAATAAATTGGGATAGAGAAAAGCAAAGGATATTTCTTGAAATTTTAATAATTGAAGGGAGAGATTATTGCTAATGGTGAAATAGTAATAAATATTGGAGTATATTACTATTTAAATTGAAACAAATCAACGATATAGTAACAAAAAATACAATTCAAAATACATCAACATTTAGTTTTACCTATGTAGACTCAGAGAATGTATGATTTAAAGTGTAAAAATATCGGGTATTTTCAATAATAATATAAGAAATATATATATATAGAAAATCATATCACAATTGTTTAAAAAATACGTACATGTAACATGATATAATGTGGAGAAATCTTCTCTTGCCATCTGGGTATCTCGTAGGAAACTGAATATTTCTGGACATTGCATGGATAAACCAAACAAAAATACCTTTCTCAAAAGAAAAATATTTTCCTTTCTTTGTTTTTGCTTTGAATACATATGGCCTTGTTTTTATCCGCAGCCTGCTTTTGTTTGAATATACAGATTGTTACCCGAACAATTTTGAACATCAAAGCCATGCATTTTAAACCAACATATATTGGGTGTATTTCAATGTTTGTATGTGAGGTCGCGCCTCCTTTAACCGTACAGTTCGGTATACAGCGGCCTGCGTAACAAAATTTAATAATCTAAGCTTAGGCATGTAATTTCGTATTATTAAATTTTATCATGAGGAGTAAATTATTAGATCTTATAATTTATTAAAAGATTTAGTTGCTTCTAATAAAAATTCATTAAGAAAAAAAAACTTTTAGAAGAAATTTTAACACTGATTTTAATTCAAAAATCCATCCTCCAACCCTCCATTCGAGTTTGCCGCAATGACAACACCACACCCAGCACGAACGCGCAAACCTGGACACCAAACTATGTTTATTGTACAGTTCTTTTTTCTATTGAAATTGTTAGAGTTCTTGTAAATTTCAATTGCTTCGCTATATAGGCGGGTGTCATAATGTGAAGCAGTAGACAGAATGTTCTGTCCACTGCAGTGCTTTGTGTCTACACAAAGAATTGTTTTTTTTCACACGGTTGCCTACTATGTCGCTTGATCTGTAGGAAATAATATAATATAAATAATAAAAATACATTCGTGAAATAATACCAAGTGGTTTTCTCTTACATTATTTATTTTTTAAATTGTTGTTATTTGGACTATTTCCATCGTTTGTTGCATTTTGTTCAAACGACCTTTCGGCAATTTGTCTACTGCCGTCCTCAGGGTGGTTTTGATAAGTGGTGCTTCTTGCGAAATTCATTCTGGTAAGTATATATACAACTGACAGATCTCTATGCGCTCTCCTATTTATTCGGTCTCCCGTATCGTGGTTGCCGGTTTTCTGCTTATGCAGTTCTTCATCATTGGTAACCAGACATCTTTTATTTTATGTGCTTATGGCATTTGCTGTTGTGGCCTTATATGCTGCTTCTTTCAATTTTCTCTTAAAGTAATGTTCCTCTGTTGCTAGTATTGTCGCTCTGTCCCATTCAATCCTGTGTTCTTCTTCCCAAGCATGTTGTACCAATGTAATGAATTATTTGTTTTGTCCATTGTACTAATTATTTTAGAATAACTTAACACGACTTGACTTTCGATTGGTAGCTATGATATGACAGCCCTTATTCCTTTCGGCATCGAATTTACTAACTTTAGACAATCTGATCACCACAACATTACGAAATTGTGACTACAATGGGATTTTTATTTTCAAAATTCAAACATTTATATTACTTCCTCGACCGGCAAATCCTTTAAAACTCATTCAAAATAATCATGTCACGCATGCCAACTCGACGAAGTTTTTGTGTCGTAAATGCAAAGCTCATTACGTATGCATTCGATTCAAAGCCTCTTTTTAACAACCGTCCTCTTACAGAACTAGTTATTGAGAGTTGCATGTCGATATTAGGTTACTGACCTAAAATTATCGGGGAATATATGTAGATTGGCGTAGATACGTGAACGGATATATATAGACAGCCAGAGTCAGTGGCGAATCTCCGAATGAAATGTATAAAATATATATTTAATATTAAACAAATTCTTAATCTTATGCTTATTTCCGGAGAGAAATTTCTTACAGGGCACCACACGGGATATGCAGTGAATCAGTTTTTGGTCGCCATTGTGTGATCGAAGTGTCACAAAATCTGTTCGGACCCCTCTATTGCGGTCCCTTTTCTAGCGGTTTAAAAATATATAGTGGTTAAGTATTGAACACATCGCACTATCAAGTTTTGCGGTAATCGTCCACGATTGCGATACAAACACAAAATCTATAAATCACCAGTTAATTTAACGAACCGCCACTGGTGTGGGCATTTTATTTGCTCCCGTGTGAGTCCCGTCAGTTTGCGGAAAAGTCACACCATTACACGAATTGACCGGAAAACCATACTTAAGCACGGCCGCGTTCTTCCCAAGGGATTTTCCGTGAGCTCCATTTTGCACGTCGATCACTAATCACACACTCTTTGGTTTTTCTGCGCCTACTGCGACGTTCGCATCTAATGGATTCCTATTTTCGATGAATGATAGCTTTTACGCGAAGGATTTCCGCTATCATTAAAGTCGGAGCTATGAAATTTCGCATCGTAAACTGATTCGTTTGAAATGAACATATATTATTGTGTAATAGATCAACATGTCTACGGGGCTAACTTGAACTCTTAATGCGTATCGGAAGGCTCAATAAAATGTTTATTGCTCAATTCGTCGGTTGGTACGCGGGAAAAAAATAGTGTAATGGAGAATTGATACAATTTCTCGTTATCGCTACTAGTTGGTTGGCTTATTTTACGTTCTAACCGGTTTTCATATATTGCTCCAATAAATTGTTCAATAGAGCGAATCCATTGAAGTATCGACATAATAAACTTGTATGCATAAGCAACGGTTAATGATTCTGCTTCAATCGAAAAAATGGAAAAAAATAATGCTTGTGTTATCATCAAAAGTCATTTTACTCATCCCATAAAACGTATTGCTACTTGTTTTAATGTCAATGTTTTAATGTGAAAGTTACAAGTAAAGTACAGAAAAATTCGATTCATTGAATCCAAAAAGTAAATTCCACATTTCAATCATTCATCAAACCGAATTTAATTCTTGGGTGAATTTTATACAGGGAAGTAAACATATTCCAACCATTTCATTCCGAAGAATCAGTGCATTCCTCTCGACGACTCTCAATCTTTTAAATATGAGCCTTGTTGAAAATTTTGATTACGAAAAATATATCTGCCTGGATGAAAAGAATAATATTATAATAATATTAATTTATGAAAAGAACTTAAAGGGAGAAGAAATTTACAGAAAATATGAAAGGTCACCTTGGAAGTATACATATATAAGAAAATATTTTGCCTCAAACAATTGTAAGAATGAAACAAGAACTTCAACATCGAGTAGACTGTTTCGAAAGGCAGGAAACCACCACATTCTAATAGACGTGAACACAAGATATTATTATAAAATTGAGTTAGATTTAAAACTCGGTCGTCTTCATACGTGGGCCTAGAACCTGCCTTGGAAGTGTCCAAAAGCACAGTACGAGGGCAGTTACGAAAGTGGGTCCAAGAACAACATAAAGAATACTGGGAAAAATACAACCAGGCAAAGTCTTGGCAAAACCTTTATCAAGGAGTCATCAGTAAAGGAGACTGACAAACTACTAAATCTTAGTAGAATCACCTTCGTACAGTAATAGGTATCCTGACAGGACATTGCGCACTGAAAGGACACCTACAGATAATTTGGGTTGATATAGAGGACACAAGCTACAGACTGTGTGATGGGACAATAGAGACTGCATACCATATCTTATGTGAATGCAAGGCCTTGGACTCTAGAAGACAGGCAATCTTTGGGAAACCAAAAAGGAACCCAGAAGACCATACAGACCATCAAGGACCTGTATAGATTGGTGCAGGGCACAAGGATTTAGGGATGGGTACATGGGTACAAAAATGGGAGATAAAAACAAAAAACCAATAAGTATTTTCGGAAACTTATGCCAGACCGCTCCCATAAGGAAAAAGATGCCTCGTCACCCAAAAGACAATTTCTTTCTTTTGTGCGTTCCAAACTTGAGTACGTTGTAGTCATATGCAATGCACATGCTACGATGTAAGTAGTACGGCTAGGGGGCTACGGGATCAATTCTCCCATAGCAAATACATGGGGCCCAAAAACACTACTTTTCCGCCGTCTTGGATTTTATGAGGAGTGGGGGAGAGATAGGGGAGCCCAAGCACGTCTCAACCTGTATGAGGAGAATTTTTCGGAGCCAACAAACTGCATTTTGTACAGGTATACAAACAGGTCTAGACAGGTAAACAGACAGCTTTTGGACAGGTATACAGGTAAACAGACAGCTTTTGGACAGCTTAGACATGTAAACGGACAGCTTTTAAGGGGGCGAGAAGAAATATGGTGGACGATGGAGGTTCGATTCGATTCCGTGATTCGACCCCTCCATCGTCCACCATTTTTTCTTCTCACCTCCTTAAAAGCTGTCCGTTTACCTGTCTAAGCTGTGCAAAAGCTGTCCGTTTACCTGTATACCTGCCCAGAAGCTGTCGGTTTACCTGTCTAGACCCGTTTGTATACCTGTACAAAATGCAGTTTGTTGGCTCCGAAAAATTCTCCTCATACAGGTTGAGACGTGCTTGGGCTCCCCTATCTCTCCCCCACTCCTCATAAAATCCAAGACGGCGGAAAAGTAGTGTTTTTGGGCCTGTTTGCGGTGACAATTTTTTATTGCTGATGGTATTTATGTTTGCATTTTTGTTTTTATATTTTTATACATACTTAGCGTTAATTCCATCTTGTCCTTAATTGTATATGTACTGTACATAAGTAGCAACGGCATATGAAGGTGCTCCCTATCCAGATATTAGGTATATCTCTAGGAACTTTGAAGCTATGTTTACGAGAACATGTAAGAATATAATAGTGAGGTTCCATAATATACGGGTAAGGTAAAAGTAATATTTCTAATTGTTTAAACATTGGTCAACAAGAATCCATGCAATGAGCATATACACTAGTGCGTAAGGCAACGGGCATCAGTACTAAATAAAATAAATTTCTGAAAGAGCATAATTCACAGAAGCCAGGGTTATTTCCAGCCCCATCTAGGCTGATATTACTCATTAGTAATTCCATTTAATTACAATAATAACTTCATTTAACTTCCATAAAATAGGGATAAGTGTATTTCACAAACAATTTTCTTCTCTGTATTTAAGCACGAGCAGAGTTAGTTTTCACCGAGGCCGCAGGTTATTTTACCTGTCGTTTTATTTATACTTGTAATTTATATTTCTCTAAAATATTCCAGCGCGCGCGCGCCAATCCAGGTGATAAATAAACATATTTACATATCCACTTGTGGTAAGCACGATAAATGCCGAAAGCAACAACCTATCGTATGCCATGTCCGTGATACAGGCGCCGCCATATTTCAATCCAAGCAATTTTTCTTCTTATTAATGTTTCTTATACGTCCATTCGGTTATTTATTTTAATATCGTATAAAGAGGTAAATATATAAACATATCTTCGAAAGATTCCTCCCTACTTTAAGAATTCTTTCGAAACAACGCTAATGGTAGATGAGTTTTGAAATTAATGGTGACAAGTGTATGAGTGATCGCCGTGATTTTGGCGAATATTATAACTGTACAATAACCCGTCATTTTTTTTCTGTCGGCTAAAAGTTAAATATCGTCTTATAGGTGTGCGGTTAGGTAACTCCATCCAATTAATACTCTATGCATATAAAAGCACAGAATCATGCAACACTACAATTCACAACATGAAATCGTTGTGGAAATAGCCCAAACATCACCACACACACGCACCGAATGCCAAATTTTAAGACGCAACTTTACTGATCTTACTGATAACATTTCGATTTTCCTAGTTAAATTTCAAATTTGAAAACGTTTGGGAATATTAGGACAGGAGCAATTTACTACTCAGAAAATATGTATTTCAAATTCTTTTCATGTATTGATAGTCCATTTATTTTAAGAACACAGCGTTGAAAATGATAGGAAAAAATATTTCGGCCTATGATTGGCTGAAATTTGCGACAGATTTGCACAGGCGAAAAGGATATAATTTCGCGCAATGAATAAATGTTGAATAAAACGAAATATCATAACTGCGTTTTCTACGGTTCCTAACAATTTCATTTGTCAAATTCAGTCGTTGCATTTCACCCTGAAACCACTGCTTTCGTTTTCTATCTTCTATCAATTTGTCGTTTGCTTGTATTTTCCGTTTTATTACATTTCAAAAATAGTCCTTGTTAGAACTCCATTATTGCAGTACAGGTGTTTATTGGGAATTATTGCAGGATACTCAGTGTTTTAATATTACCGAAGAAGAAGTATTGAACCGAGATGATAACCCATTACCGGCAACATCAAAAAATCCTGAAGAAAAACATGTCCGCAGTGGCCAAAGATAAATGGGTTACGATCTATATTCGCAGTTGAAGCATGGCTACTCGAAAGCAGCATCAATAAAATTGGCTGCAAAGCAACTTGGACTCAGCGAAAAAATTATGTGGAATGTTGTGAAAGAAATTGATGCTACAGGAATTATAAATTCACCATCTAAAAAACGTGTTTGTGAGATAATATATCATTTGGACGAATCTGAAAAATCCGGAATTAGAAGACGTGTACATCCTCTCTTTCCAACCAACTTTTCTTGAATCTTTTGTAGGTCGATAACGAAGACGACACTTTACCTGAATCCAAGCGAACAACATTGTGGAAAACTTTAAAGGAATTGGGTTTTAAGTGGGAAAAAGACGAAGTCGAAACCCTATATTAACAGAACGGCAGAATAACGTTTTATGGAGGCGTCGTTATTCATCTGCCATTCGAAAGTATCATGCAGAGGTAAAAAAAATTTTTTTTGATGAAACATGGGTTAAGGCCACACAAAACAAAAAGTTTGGAAGATACAACGGTAGCTGATGCAAGGGAAGCATTTACTAGGGGAATTACAACGGGCTTAAAACAACCATCCCCCAAAGGATATCAATTCATACTTTTGCATATTGGTGCTGAAGACGTTTTTTGTTGAAAATGGTATCCTGTTATTCGAATAAAAGAAAACTAGTGGCTATCATGAGGAAATAAACGATGAAGTATTTGAAGAGTGGATGGCAAAAGTTATACTTGGTCTTCAACCTAACTGCGTTAATGTAATGGATAATGCTTCCTATCACTGCGTTAAGGCTGAAAAATTACCTAACGCATCATGGCAAAAAGACGCACTAATCGAGTGGCTTCATTCAACGGAAATTGTTGTCGATAATACATTTGTAAAAGCGGAACTTCTTAAACATACAAACAATGTAGAGGTGATAATCCAACACCATATGTGAATGACGAAATGGTAACAAAAAGTAGTCGTACAATTTTACAATTACCGCCATACCATCGTAATTTTAATTCAATCGTATGGGCACAAGTGAAGCGTCCTGTTGCTGCCAACATTAACACTTTCAAGTTAGCAGAAGTAAAAACTTTATTAAAAGAAGGGATTAACCTTGTAACAGCTGAGAGAGAAATAAACAAATTGTATCAAACATATTATAACAGAAGAAAATAAATTATATGCCCTGGATAATATAGGTGACGATATAGTGGATGGATTAATTATTACTGCAAACACAGGATCCTGTGTGATAAGTGTTACTGCATTCTTGGCGTGAATGAAGTTTACAGACATTATATTCGCGCATGCCTATTGACAAGTAGATAATTGGCCAACAGTTGATTTCTTTACTTTTATAAAATACTAAAGCGACCATTTATTCTTTATTCACTAAACACACCAAAGAGATAAATTAAAACTCTTTGGAACTGTCTCTCTATTCTACACTCCACTGATTTATGTCCCCTTAATTGTACCTTATTTTATTGTCAATTGTACACAAACTTGTGTAGTAAACGGAAAATAAATGTAAAACTAAATTTTAAATCCCACAAACAGAATTTACTAGAGGAAGTGAAAGAATGTATATTATAAATTTTACCATTTTTTACACGTGAATAGATACGAAGCTAGAATAAACGAAAACAGTTATAAAGTTGCACAACTGGGAATTCCTTATTTAAATAATTAAGGAAAATATTTAAATTTATCTTGCATATATCGTAGGAAATTTACATAATATAAATTTATGTAATTAATGTCAGTATTGTTGAATGGTTCCAAAGAATAACTTTTAATGCCTAAAATAAAAAATTTATACTCATGCCAAGTTTATTTATTTGTCCATTCATGAAATCGGTATTATTGTGTATAGACATCCTTTGTTAACCAATTCAATAAATTTTGTATTAATTTTGAATTTTCATAATACTTTTAATTTATGGGAAACATCAAAAATGACAAAACAATTAACCCATAAAATGCCATTCAGGCTCATGGTTTATTGCTCGAATCACCATACTAAGCAAAAGCAATGAAAGGGGGACAAACATTAAGGACGTTAAACACATTGTTCGGATTACTCCTCCCGCACAAAATATTAATTAATTCCGGATACGTGTTTCGGGAATACGTGCATTCCCATCATCAAACCGTATAACCGTGGTCGATCTTGAGGAGCGACAACCGCCTGAACACAGGTCCCACTTTCATCACTGATATGTTGTCGATCTCATTGCGGGTCGTTCGAACCGCTTGCTTGCGTCACGACATACCTCATGTATGGGACACCGGTCAAGACACAAGCCACACGGAGAGAAATGATGTCTTGTACGAAGAAATTAGATTTTCTTGCAAAAATCAGTCTCTATTCAAGAAAATATTTTTACCTCAACACTAAAAATATTAGAACGTAATTTTCGCAAAATTTTATTTGTAAGAAATAAATATTTTCGTGGGACAAGAAAACCAAAAAAAAATCTTAGAAAAATGGTGCTTTAGTCTTAAGTTAAGAAAATATTCGTTAAATATTACAATTCAAAGAAAGAAAGATTTCTGCCAATAGTGGCAGAAATCTTTCTTTCTTTATTTATTTAGTTGATTTATTTAGTCATTCGACGCCGATAAGATCACACGCTAACACGGATCTCAGCTGACTGGTAACTTAGTTACCGCTTTTTGGGATTATTCCATGAATCCGCGGCTGGGCGTTAGATGTCTCTGGTTTTTCCTTAAAGACATGTGCTAACGTTTGGTTTACGATACGGAATATTGAAAGAGCGACCAGGCATCCTCCGACGTGCACTGATGAGGACTATGTGAGTCCGAAACAGTTGTCTGTACGTGAGGAATACCTGAAGCAATACAATCAGACGTGTTGTGTGATCTCGAGGTATATTTATATATTTTTTAAATATATTTTTTTATATACTTCATTTTTTGAAATATTACAATTAATTAAAAGTATTTACTTTATAAATTATTTCATGGATACACACTAAACGCAATGCATGTCTGTCATTGCAGTATTCAATTGATTATAGTTACTCTTGACTTAACGGACTTAACAATACTGTACATAAAATTTTATTTTGGGTTATTTTATCTGCGGAGTAACCAAGTTATTTCACCAATCACATTCAGGACTCGACGTCCTGGAAACATTTCTCTCAAAACATTAAGCGAATTTCTGGCTGTGCGATCTGTAGCCCCATCCTGAGGAACCACAAGTCCCCCAATTTCTCTTGTCCAACAATTTCTTCCATTCTAGGCTGCAGAAAATTTTGCAACATTAAAACATAACGTGCGGAATTCACGGTCACGGTGACGCCTTCGTCCTCAAAGAAATACGACCCTATCACTCCAAATCGTGATACGGCACGTCATACTGTTACTTTAGGGTAATGTAAAGGGTTTTCATGATTAATTTGGGGGTTATTTTCAGCTCAGTAGCGAAAATTTTGTTTATTCAAAGTCCCATTAAGGTGAAAATGTGCCGTGTCGCTGCCAAAGAAAGCTGCCTCCGGAGGGATCTGTGCAAGCGTTTGCTCACACAGATTTCGGCGGTTGACGTAGTCTACTGGGATCAATTCTTGAACCATCATTATTTTGTAGGGATGGAACTTTAAATCGAAATGCAGAATCCTCCTCAAACTGCGGTCTGACATCTCCAATGCGACAGCATGCCTTCGCGCAGAACATCTTGCCGATCGTTCAACTGCTGCTCTCACCCGATGGTGTTCTGATGGATCAGCATCGGGCATGTGCATCTCTTTTTAATGTGGTACCAGTTTCCTCCAACCGCCGAACCCAGGACCGAATTGTGTTCGCATTAGGAACGGCATTGTTGCGCGGAATGTTGAACCGTCGCCGAAAGCTCCTTGAGTTGAGATATCGGATCGGTTGTTTTCAAAATACGTCCGCACGGCAAAGCTCCGATGTACTCCGGTCCAAACCATGTTGGCTACTGAAATGGTATCACCAACGGAACTAGGAGACGCTACGTGCGACTGCCTCCGCCCACCATAGCCCGAGCAGGAATCCCTTGAAACTGCTTAGTCGGTTCTGCCGCACCCTGTATTTTTAGAGTTACATTAGGGGGATGTGTAAGGTATAGTTTACAAATTATGAAATCTTCGCGAATCACACTGCATGTTAAAGTTTCTTTTCCCTTTGTTCCAAAAACCGTACTTATTATAAGGCTCGAAATTTTAAGCCTACGCCCAGCTCTCCCACCCTATCAGTTTCGGGGTTGCCCTCGTTGTAATTGTTGGAGTTGAGATCATGGAACGCCAAATTATTAGATGCTCAATCTTGGTCAAGATGTTCGACTTCTCACGCTGAATGATTTGAGATCGTAAGCCGCTCGATGGCACCATTCGTGAAGCAAAATTGAATAAAAACGGGTATTTTGTTATCAATGTTCTTATTCATGGTCAAATAATAAAAATTGTTCGATTTTACCCAAAATGTCCTCCAAATATTTGTCAAGTCGCGCTGACTATTCTGCCGATATTCCCAAACCTTCTAACTCTAGTTATTCGCCTGCTCTAGGAGCAAATGTCGAAAAAATCGTCAAATTTCGTCATATTTTACCAAAAGATTCCCCAAGGGTCATTGAAAATCCAATGTAGTATGCATTTTTACGAAGATATCAATTGGGGCTACTCTAGCTTCAG
Organism: Osmoderma eremita; assembly: GCA_031763485.1. Taxonomy (NCBI): domain Eukaryota; kingdom Metazoa; phylum Arthropoda; class Insecta; order Coleoptera; family Scarabaeidae; genus Osmoderma; species Osmoderma eremita. The sequence continues at coordinate 13,592 of JARFOC010079495.1, forward strand.
TAGCGGCAACCATTTGCGAGATACTGGAACTATTTTAATTAGACTTCACCATAGATAATAAAAACTGATCAACTGTGGCGAGTAGTAGCCATCACAAAAGAATAATGACATACGAACAGATATAAAAATTCACATTAATTCCCTTTGTTCGGATACCGGAATGGGCAATTTCGCGAAAATAGCAATTATCCTCGCCGTCTGTGGTAGGTAGGTATTGGCAGAAAGACCGCATCGTCTCCGACTGTCATTACAGGCCCGGGAATCTCTTCGAGAAAATATTGCCGTAATACCGCTTGAATATTGTAATATCCCGCAGTGGGTAATCACGCTATAGTAAAAATCTCCCCGGGTTCCTTGTTATTAGGCCGTAATGAACACATTCTGAACGCATATTTTTGTAGAGGGGAAGTTCGTGTTAAAATACACTGTTCATAACAATTAACGGATATTGCACATAGTTGATCATAAGGGATAAGCCAATTCATATATTTAAAAAGAAATTAAAAGAGTATCTGGCGTAAAATCTTTTTACACAGTGGCTGACTTTTTCAATACAGTTCTGACGCTTAGTTAATTATTGATTATTATATACTATTTTTTATCTATGTGTTTGTTTATATATGTACATGTTGTTTTATGACTAAAACTAATAAGGATAGGTCCAATATTTATATGTATATTTTTTCTTTGTCCATTTTGTTAGTATATGTTCTATAAACAACTGTTCGGATTACTCCTCCCGCACAAAGTATTAATTAATTCGGGACAACACGTGTTTCGGGAATACGAGGATTCCCATTATCAAATCGGATACCGAATGGCTTTCGAAGATCGCTTAAACTAGAAACATGCACCACTTTCTCCTCTCCCTTCACTCCCTCTACCTACCCCCTAAAAACACATGCAATATTTTTCCCACTTTGTCCTGAATGGCAGAATTCTAAGAAAAGACCGCACGCCGTCTCAAGAGGACGTTTTTAACCGCTCATAATAAATCAATTAGTGCTGAGAAAAATAAAGGCAATTCCTCGCGATTTAGGAGGTTTCTGTTCTTTTTAATACAAATCGATTCATAAGCATCTAACTGGCGCGTCGATGTTACCGATTTGATTAGTTTTAAATTATCTATATTTATATTATGTCTCGTTTTTGCTATATGTACAGCGTCTGCGGACAGGCCTCCCGTGGCGAAAGTGTGAAATATGTTCTTTATACCTAGTTTCTATCCAATGTAGACCTTCTCACAATCACCACATGCAATTTTATAAATTCCCGACTTTTGTCTCGTTTCCGGTATGTCTTTCGGGTTTCCTAAAAGGTTACGAAGTGTGTTGGACGATTTATAACTTATTTTCATATTTTCGTCTTTTACG